>LPNX010615050.1:233494-245178 GCA_001517045.1 Pseudotsuga menziesii
TACCTTATCCTGATTCAGAGTTTCTTACTCCTCCAGTTGGTCTCTTTTCCAATTATATGGGGAATCTGTTAATGTTTTCCTACATTATAGATTTGTTTCGTTGGTCTTATTTCGTGTCAAAAGCCTAAGTCACTTTTGTGTCGTGCTCACTGTTCAAGGATTAAACCTTTGTCGGCCATTCTGCAGTTGCCTTGACCTTTTGCGTCGACCATTCCATGGTATCAGTTCATTACATCATGTCTTCAGCAGTCCTTTTTGTGAAATTCAGTACCAATTCCAGATCTAATTAGTCTTTGACTTACCTCGTGTTGGATGAAGAAGGATGCCTTAATGCCTTCCTTCCAATGGATCTCTTCCTATCGACTGCAACACCTCTTGCTCCGGGGATGAGATTTAGAGTTTTATGACAGTACCTTGGGAATTGCTGTCCTCAATGGCAATTTCCCTCGCTATTGGGTAGTGGGAATACCTTAATGTCTCCTACTCGATGGATTCTTCAAGTGTTCGACTTCAAGTCCTTGTAATCACACTTGTTAGAATGTACTAGGTACCTTGGGGACCATTTTCATTAATGGTGGTGTCCCTCGTGTTTGTCAACGGTTCTCATTATTGACCGGTAATCAAACGGCTTCCTCCATGTTCGACTTCAGCTCCTTTATTCGCATGGTTAGGATTCGTACCTTTTTTGGGCGTTTTGGATTGAAGACCTTGGGGCCGACAGTAGCATTGTCATTTTTTGCTATTGCCCGAGTTGCGCAAGACCTTGTTATACTTTATATGACATTTTGCTGAGACATAGATCCACCTTGTATTTTTGTGGCTATGATCGATTGTCGAGTATGGATCCACCTTGTTCATTTGTGGCCATGGCTCCTTTAGATTTGATATGGCGCCTTTTTGCATATTGAGCGACCATGATAGTTTCATCAGTTATACATATGTTGGATCCGCCTTTATCTTTATGGCGATGTTTTGTATCTGGACGTGTATGTCCCAGAGATCAGTTTTTCTGACATTTATCTCTCTTACAGGTACCTTCACTCGAGCCTTTTGATCTTGGATTCTCTGCTCTCTCCATAGATGAATTTAAAATGATGTCTAGTGACACGATCAATCTTAACACCAGATCTCATAACTATGACCCACCCCTAGCCAAGAAAGATGATGACACTTCAACTTATAAAACACTAGTTTCCACCCCTCCTCCTACCAATGGAATTCATATAAAGAAACCCATTCTCGAAACTGTCCTTCATAACCTAAGAGTACCATTCAAAAATCTGTATTCAATCCTAACTCACGTGCCACCCAATATTGCAAGTAGCTGAGCATTTGGCTCAGGCGTCGTGTGCAATTTCTACCCTCAAAGTAATCCAAACGTGCCCCATGCAGAGAAAGAACATATTGTTCATCCTTGGATCCATGGATTGTGAGAATAGTAATATCACCACCTTTAAACTAGATGATTTCAAGTCTAGGCTCTCCAATCAGTTAGCCTTCCAATTATCTACGAAAGTTATTGGGAAGATAATCCATCGTACCGTATTGGACGAGGGTGCCTCAAATTTGGTCATTTCTTTATCCTGCTGGAGAGATATCGGCTCTCCTGAGATTAATCATTAGCTTACGACATTAAAGGCCTTCGATGGTCACGGTTTTAAACCTTATGGAATACTACCCTCCCTCCAAGTCGAGATTGGGGGTAAATCTGTGTCCATTCACATCGAAGTCGTCGATGCTCCGTTAGCATACAATCTTCTTCTAGGTTGAAATTGGTTTTACGCAATGCAAGTTGTTGCTTCATATATATTTCAAGTAGTCTAGTTCGCATTCCAATGGAATATAGTCACAACTGACCAATTAGATTTCTGTTCACCAGACACGAGTTCCAATTATGCAAATAATGTTCCTCTCCTCGCTTCCTCAGCCCCGTAGTATCAGAACATAGGAGTAGGTATTCTTAAATACTCCTTGCTCATGGGATTTTTTCCATTGAATAACCTCCCTCCTCCTTCATAGAATGCATTCGTGAACATGATCTCAGTGAAATCAATCGTTGATTCAACATCATTAAGTCATTTTGAAGAAATGTACCAGGCTATTCAATCCAATAGTGACCCCACCATCAATATTGATCATTTCTTGGTGGCTTCAAACCCATTTCACCTACAATATTGGTTAGAGACCACTCCCCCATCTCTGGATTATCTTTCGCATACCATTACCTTTGATGAGTCCATCATGGAAGTCTTGTCGTTAACCGAGATGCCTTGGAAATATCATCATCATTGATCCTCTTTCCTTCCTGATCACCATATGGTAGAGGACCATTTTGGAACAATGGTTTCATCTAATATTGTAACTAATACTTAGTCATCGGTGCTAATCCACAACGTTGAGTGTGAGGGTAATATGAGAAACATTACTAAAACCATACCGGTCTATATATCAGTGAAACCCAAAATCGTAGAAAACATCAATGTAGGACAAAATTCTTCCATATCAGAACTAAAGTCTTATATGAACCTTTTCAAAGAATTTAGAGATATTTTCTCTTGGATGTATGAATAAATTCTAGGGATTGATCCTTTGATCATGTTTCACAAGATTAGGATTTACACTGATGCCAAACCAATCCGCCAGAAATTACGACAAGTTCATCCTCAAAAAGTAGCAGCAATTAAGGAAGAAATTGAGAAACTTCTTAAGACTGGGTTCATTTACCTTGTACCTTTGATTGAATGGGTGTCTAATATCAATGTCTCGTAAACAAAAAATAGGGCACCATTAGGGTTTGGATCGATTTTTGAGACCTCAATAGGGTTTGTCCCAAGCACAATTTCCCTACCCCGTACATCGATCAAATCATCGATAACTATGTTGGAAGCCTCATATTTTCATTTATGGATGGATTTTCTGGGTACAATCAGATAGAGATACTCTCATTTGATCAACACAGAACTACTTTTGTTTTCACATGGGGGAAATTTTCCTATAAGAAACTACCTTTTGGTTTGAAGAACAATGGCGCTACCTTTCAATACTCTATGTATTATGCTTTCCATGACATCAAACACGTCGTGGGATTGTGCCTTGGTGACTTTCCTGCTCACTCGCAACAACGAGATCATCATGTTGATCATCTGAGAGCCATTTTTCATAGGTGCCGCCCCTACAACATACAGTTGATTCCACATAAGTGTGTTTTTTGTGTCGATACTGACAGACTACTTGGTTTCATCATGTCCAAGGATGGCATCTGTATAGACCCACTGAAAATTGAATCCATCTTCGCCTTACCCCCACCTACAACCATTACCAAACTCCAAAGTTTGCAAGGGAAGGAAAACTTTTTGCGTCGATTCATCTGTAACTATGCCAAGAAAACCCTTTGTTTGGGATGACCTAGCGTAACATGCGTTGAACACTCTCAAACATGCCATTATGCATGCACATGTTTTACAACCACCCAATTATACCAAGGAATACTCACTATATGTGGCTACATCCCTATCAACCATTGGCATGGTTTTGGTTCAAATGGATGAGCACGATCATGAACATGTGATATACTACCTTAGTAAGAGTATTTTGGACTCTAAAACTCGGTACTCACATGTGGAGAAATTAGATTTGGCCATGGTCATCAAGGTCCAGAAATTTCGTCATTACATTTTGCTTCAAACAACCATGGTATATGCAGATTCCAACCCTATGTATTATATCTTGACTCACCAAGCGCTTGGGGTAAAATAATCTCACTAGATTGTTATCTTACAGGAATTTGAGTTAGAATTTGTGAAATCTAGTTCTAAGAAGTCTTTGATCTTCGCGGAGCTTATGTGTGACCACTGACCTTCCCTGTATTACTGAGGATACATAACCCTTTAATTTATTTATAGATGAATCATTGTTCCTCATTAGTATGCCTGACCCCTGGTATGGAGATTTGATTCTCTATCTCCAGATGCAATGCTTTCGTCCCAATTCAACCCAACACAAATTTCATCATATTTGTCATCACGCTAAGTACTACCTTATCATTAATGATGCATTGTACCGTCATGGCGTTAATGCAATTACTAATGCAATGAGGAGGCTAAAGTAGTTTTAAATTACTATCACTATGGAGCTTGTGGTGATCATCTTTCTGGGATGGATACTGCCCATAAAAACTTACGCATTGGTACTTTTGGCTTTCAATCTTCAAATATTGTATTGATGGCATCAAAAAATCCCCTGTGTGTCAAGTTTCCACATACAAAAAGTGCACCCACCCCACTCTGTTACATCCCATCATAGTTGTTGGTCCATTCATGAAATGGAGCATCGATTTCATGCATTGTAATCCTACCTCAGCTAGGGGTCTTGCTTACATCATTGTAGCCATGGATTATTTTATTAAATGGTCTGAGGTTATGCCTACATATGCCAAAGACGCAAAAACGACTTCCCTATTTCTTTTCAACCATATTATCATTAGATTCAGAGTTCCTAGGGCCATTGTGACCGATCATGGTTCACATTTTCAGAATAAAATGATGATATAATTGAGTGCTAAGATAGGTTTTCACCACAATAACTCCACACCCTACTACCCTTAGTCCAATGTCCAAGTTGAAGCTATCAATAAATTGCTAAAAACTATGCTTCAACGAATGGTAGGGCGAGCCAAATCCAACTGGCATTTACAACTATTTTTCGCATTAAGGGCCTATAGTAATAACGTCAAGATAGCCACCAGCTTCACACATTTTTAGTTGGTTTATGGGATGGATGCCACTCTCCCTATAGAGTGCGAAATCCCTTCTCTGAAATTCTTCGTAGAATTGCTACCCAACACCACTCCGGAGGAAGAGTGGTTTTATATTTAAACAAGCTCGATGAGATGCGTCAATATTCCACCTTGGAAAATGAGGTGCATAAATGATAGATTAAATACCAATATGACAGATCCATTCAACCTCTCCTCTTCAACGAAGATGACTTGGTCTTGACTTATGACCAGAAACATGATAAGTTGCGAGCTAGAAAGTTGGAATCCATGTGGCATGGTCCCTACATTGTTAGCTATGTGTTAGAGAAAGGGGCTAATGAGTTAATAGATTATGATGGGATACCCTTGGGAGAGCCTCGTAATGGGAACTACCTAAAACAATACTAGGCCTAGGTCATCTAGCATAAGTTTGTTGTATATAGTGTTTATAGAGTGTTGTGTGTGTTTTGAAGTGTGGATTTGGTGTGAATGTATGTTGTGTCTTACACAAACCTTCTTATGTAGTGTTATGTTTAAAATGAACATACGACTACCTATTTCAGCTTTGCATATTGTGCTCATGTTTACACCTTGAATCTCGTATCAATAGCTTGGGTATTGTACTGTCCTACTAGTGATTTGGTGAGATCAGGAGGAACTTGTTTGGGTCCCGCGACAAACAATCTTACAAAGCACCATGAAGTGATTGGTTTCTTAACTAAAGCTCTAGATAATGATGTGAATTAGATTAGGGTTTACCTAGATTTAGAGTCAATTGTACATAATTTAAACCGGTTCACTATTTGGAACACCCTATTTCTTCATACATTCTGAAGAGTTAGACTTTTGGAAAGGTCTTTTGAACATGTTTCTTACCATCATATCCCGAGACATTTTAACACAATAGCTTCTTCATTGGAAAATTTTGTCTTGGATTGGTATCTTGCTCATATTTGAAGTTCATTTTAATATTGATTTCATGCATTAAATAACATAAGTACATAGGTATCCATTCATACACATAACACATTGCACACACACAAATGTTAATAAAAAATTTCATATATAAACTGGTGCAGAGATACAAACTGAAGCCATAAGTTTTAAATTCACCCAAAATCTGGAGCCATCAAGTCTCTAGTACATATAAAAGGGAAAAAATGAAGCTCCAAAACTTTCAGTATAAATACAATGCAAAAATGAGGAAGCCACTTTGGACTAATTTGTGTGCTCATGGTAGCACATCACATCATGAGCCACTCAGTGAAGTAGCCTCCCAAAGCATCCAAATACATCTGCATTATGGCGCCGGTAGTGTCTAAGTAGATCATCTATCAAGATGTTAGGGACTCCCACAGTCAGTCGTTGAAGATTATACTCGATCTGTTGGAGCTCTTCTTCAACCTCCACATTTTTGACAACCATCTCCCTCACTTATCCTTGCCTCTCTATAGGTGAGGTTCCCGTTGGACTAGAAGGTCCTATGTCTGCATAAACAACATTGTATGTATCAATATTACTCAAAATGAACAAAAAATGAAATATAAAATAAAACAAAGCATATGTAATGGTATGCTTCTTATTTCAATCGTCCCACTGATACTCCTCAGGTAATGGAAGGTCAGAGTCACCCATGAAGTCCTCTCTAGAGTACACGTAGTCTTTAACCATCAGTAGTTGGCCTCACAACTAACAAAAGAAGACCGTCTCATATGCGACTCTAGGGCCTCCACCACCACCATGTCGGGCCATGACCTCGACCCATCTCAACATCCTGGGATCCTCTGCATCTAGCCTATTTAAAGGCACATGTGGTCACATCAATGGAACTCACTCAAGGAAGAATGACACCACTACTAGCTCATGGAAAAACTATTTTATTTCCTCCCTCCAGCACTTCGTCAACTGATATTTGAGACTGACTAGCATCCCCTTACTCCAGTTAAATATGGTAGGAGCCATGCACTCCACTGCATACAACATGTGAGCACGAGTGGTTAGGTGGGAAGCCCTCCTACCCACTACCTTATTTATCATGAAGGATACAATCCTTAGAGGTCGATCTACTATATTCTTAATGGGGATCTTGCCTCCCTGGGATCCAGTTTCCACCACACAGTATTCATGGATGAGATCGTCTACTGACATCTCTCCACCCCTGGGACCTGTAAGCACCATTGGACTCCCCCTATGGGATAATATAGTAAATAAGTATATGTCCTCGACATCTATGGTCAATATGTGTTTCCCAACCTAAAAATGTTGTTGGTCGGGATCCCACATTTAGATAAAGTCACTCCAACAATCGCATGTAAGCCCTCATCCATGCAACCCTGAAGTACTTCAGGAGTCTACATTTTCTCAAATACCTCGCAATCATGGGATCATTTACTGCATGGATTACATGAATCTCATGCTCTCTTTCTTTCCATATCACCATCTTGAGATTCAAATTCTTGTCAAAAAACCAATTGAACATCCATCAGACACCTCCTAGACTCCAAATCAAGGGGAGAAATTGGAAAATGTTGCTTTGATTTTTTGTTTTTTGAGATTCCCTTGTCGGTGACTCTCTTTCCCTAAGGGAACAGAGTGATGACACTCTTTCACCTAAGATACATAGTGCCTTCGACGATTTTCCTCCTTTCAAGGGGTGCTCCGGCGCACATCCCAAAAGGGAGAAAAGAGTTACATTGCACGCACTCTCCGTCTTGGTAAGTCCATCTCAAAACACCAAAAAACAAAATTCAAACAAAAAAATCACCCACGAAAGCGAAGAACTAGGGATTCGATTTTACCTGGTTCAGAAGGTTTGGTCGGAGGTGGCCAGTAACTCCCGGAATCTCCACCAAAAAATACCTTCCTCTGCACAAGTTTTACCCAAATGACAATAATGAAAACAAAATGGTAAGAAATCTGTTACTATTCCACTGTTTGTATATTATTTTTGAGTTTTATTAAAAATAATTAGTAGAATAATTAAATAATAAGTGTTTCTTTTCATGTTTTTCTATAGTTTTCACGGTAAACTTTTTCTAACCTCACTTTCGGAGTTTTCAGGCTATTTTTGGACTTTTTGACTACTTGTGAGTTTCTTTTTGTCTTTTTAAAGCTCTGGGTTAAGTTGAAAAAGTATCAAGCACTTTTTATACCTTCGGCTTGCTCGTTAAACATCCAGTGAAGAGTTATCGAGTGTGCATTGACTGTTTTTTCAGACTTGTTAAAAATGGATTATGAAATAAAGAACCCCTTACAGAGATACCTTTAATCTCTTTTTAGGCTCCCTAAACATGAAAATATTTCTAAGTGAGCTTGATGCTTTCACACTTGTATAAGTATTTGAATTATCATCTAGTTAGTGATAGTTTACCCCTTTTTTTCAGATCGATTAGACTTATTTACAAAAAAGGTACACTCTAGTTTATCACAACTAGAAGAGTTATCCTAAGAATCAGTTTATACTTTTTCGGGTCCTGGGAACTAAATTTACAAAAAATTCCACCTTGGAGTCTTCTTCATCACTTCAGACTCTCTGAACATGAAACTACGACTGATTTTACCTTCTTCAGACTCATAAAATCAAATGATGAAGGACCCTTTCTTGGAATGAACCCCTCCTTTCCTAGGTTCATAAATCGTATGAGAATGGACTCATCACTTGATGAGCTACATCAAGCGTTCGTTACCCATTCTAAGCATGTTTAAAAACAAAGAGGTACTCATCCTTTGCTATGGGGAAATTAAGGGAATGTGGAACATCTTTCATTTGTATAAATGGAAGCTCATATTCGCCCTTGAACATGGCACATGTCTGCATTTTCATTTCAAACAATTGGGTATTTAGCTTGTCACTGAGTCGATCCACTTTCATGATTAATTTAACTCCTTTGATTCAATTCGAAGAACGTATCATCCCATCCTTTCATTACATCTAGTTTGTGCCTCATTGAGACCTCCTTTGACGATTCTATCCCCATCAACATGAACACATCATCGATGGATTGGACTTAGAAACCAAGTCAAGTACCTTGAAGCCTACATGTCTCAATGGCAGATTCCATCGCTTTCAATAGTAGATTTCATCAATGGCCTCGAATTGAAATATTCCACCGAGTGTTCGAATTCAAGATTTGTATTCACATTCGGAGGGATTTACTGGGATACCTTTGGATTCATTGATGTCAATGATGATCTCCCTCATGCTTGTTAACAATATACATCAATGACTGGTAATCAAGTGGTTTCTACCATGTTCGACATTAAGAAATCTAATCGCATGGATAGAATCGTATCATTTGGGATTGGAATAAAGAACCTAAGTGGTTATATATTCACTCTAATATGTTCCCATACTCAGGTTGCGATGGAGTATTGTTTGAAATCATGACATGGATCCACATTGTATGGTCGATGGCTGTGTCCAGTATTGAGTCAGTAAGACATGGATCTAATTTGTATGTTCTGTATCCATGTTCTGATTTGAGTCTAATTGATCATGGATCTACAATGTATTTTCGGTAGCCATGACATGGTCATTATAAATGGATCTGCAGTGTATTGGTACGCAGCCATGTTTGAGTCAGATAGTTGCTAACTGGTCTTGAATAAAGTCTTTACTCACCTCTCTTTTGCCTCTTATATTGAGATCAATATCTAAAAAATCATTTCACCTATCACATTCCTCTAGCTTCATACTTTGGGGGTCATTCTGTTACACCCAAAAACTATCCTAATGCTCAAATCCCTTGAATTCCCTTGCCAAAATCCCATTTTGGGGCCTTACTGCTCAATCCTAGGTAGTGTAACGCACCTTTCTTCCTAGCACAAGGCATCAAAAAATCCTACCGCCACTTTTCCACTGACATAAGGCACCGATGGTTCCTATCACATGACCAAAAAAAGCGTTGGTGCACTTATCCCTTTCACCAGGAGCGTCGACAGTCCTAAAAAGGCAAAAAAGGAGAACATTCGAGAAGCTTCTAGGAAAAATATCTCATGGAGAGTGATCCTAACTACTTGGGAAAGCTGGCACTCAACCTCTTAACCCCTAGGGATCATTCTATACCTTTCTCCCAAAATATCTCAACCCATTTGGGATTCTTTTGGCCTATAAAAGCAAGCTACATTGACAATGTGAGGAGAGAGACCAAGAGAGCATCCTTATGCTTTTGGATTCAAGTCTGGTATAGGAGGCAAATAGATAGTGGTTGTGAGTAATAGGTTGCATAGTTTGTAGTGTGTGTGAGTGAGTCAATTATCTTGTAAAAGAAAAGCTTTGACATCAAGGATTTGGCTGTAGCTTTCTTTCCTTATCTTTAATACAAAAGTGTTTCCCTTTCCCATAAATGATTCATGTTCATATTGATTGCTTATTACTAGTTTCCTTGATCAGTAGTATAGATTATTGGTTTATCTTGTTGCTCTCATTTCTTGTCTTGTTTTTTTTATTCTTCATAGATATAGTTGATCGAACAAGGATCTATAAAAAAAAGGCAACCTTCCATATCCAAGGTAAAGAGAGCTTGTCATTCAAGTAGATCAATCATCAAGGGAGAGTATACATTGTTGTGTCCTTTTTTTCTAGACTTTCACCATGTAGGCTAGGGCAACAAACTGTTCCCGCACTGATTGAAATATTCCCAGTAACAATGATAAAATAAAGTAAGCATTTTAATGAACAATGCAAACGTGAAGAGTTCTCATTTTACTTCATACCTCCTATAGAGTTAGTGACTTGCACAATAGAGAAGAGACATAATCCTTTGAAAAACTCTTATATTTCCGCTCTCAATTAATATTCTCACATGTGATTCTATTTCAACGAGGATACGTCAGTGATTATCCTCCAAATGAAATAAGAAATTTTCGGAAATAAATTGCAACAATTGACAAATATTATCATCTATGCATATTATGTTTAAGAAAACAAACAATATGTTTAATAAATATGAACTTGTCATGGTTCCCAAAGTAATGAAAATCTATGTGACTAGAAACACAACCTCTCCATTTCCTTGAAACATACAAGGAGACTTTTCCAAAGTGGAAATACTGTAGAAGTTTTTTGGAAATTCTTGGATATTTTTCCTATGAAATTTTAGTTTCTTGAAACCTTTTTTTTTTAGATTTCCAAGTTCTTTCCTTTAGTTAAGTTACATTTCAAACATAAAATAAATTTTCTTGATATTTGAATAGTGAGGACCAACATAGACCAAATTTGAAGAGGGAAAGGTAAAAAAAAAAAAAAAGACTAAATTGAGAGAAGGAATATCAAACTCTTTTCTTATATAGAAATAACTAGCTCTTTAAGGGACCATAGTGGATTTTTCACAAGGGGGGATAATAATGGCAGCTCACATTGAGAATGACTTGTCTTAGAGTAGGCCATATGAATATCAAAAAATTTCATAGATAATCAAAAGTGCATAAACCAATCATTTCTCTAACTTAATATTAAGGAAATACCTTTCCAATGTGGGTAGCGAACACTACTACATTTCGATCCAAAATCCGACGGTTACTTCCGACGGCGTGTGGATTTCTCTTTTTAAACCTACCAAAAATCACAAAGTTAAATTTTTTTTTTTGTAAATGTAACCACCAGCGTCGCTTAAGCGACAGATATTCTCATAACCGTCGGTAAAGCGACGGATATTCCCATAACCGTCGCATATCCGACGCTTAGGCTAAATACTTTACATCCAAGCACAATACTTTTTATCAAAGCAAAGCGGTTTTTTCTTTAAGGAAAAGGTCTGATTTTAAGTAACCGTCGCATATCCGACGCTTAGTTTTAAATTGAAAATCGTATCCGTATTATTGCCGTGCTTTCCACTTCACTTGCAAATGCTAAAGATCTTTGAGAGTGGATTGGTGCTACTGCACATGGGCTTTTCAATTTTCCACCTGGTGTGCGTCCTGTACCAAT
>LPNX010615078.1:3995-54880 GCA_001517045.1 Pseudotsuga menziesii
ACAGAGGTCCATTTTCAACCATTAACTCAAAATCTGCTTCCTATTTTAATTCAAAATGTGAAGGAGCTTTAGGATCTTCATGAGAGTTGTAATTAAAGAAAGTGGAAGATCCTAGATCAATGCCAGCAGCATGAATAGAATGATTATTACCCTGCTTGTGAACCATTTGAGTTATTATATCCCTGTATCCAATATTCATTAACAATTCATTGAAAGAGACATAGACTTTTTGCTTTGAATCTATCTTTGAAATATGACCCTCCTCTTCTTAAGCAAAGTATATCCCTAAATAAATATCATCAAAGTGATGATTTTGATTTTCCATTGGATCCTTTCCTCCCTCCTCGTCAACATAATCACTCAAGAAAGGTGGCCTGATTTGCTGGTTTTTAGGAATTCTTTGATTTCTTGGAGGAGGAAGGGGTCTTCTGAAATTCTGGTTTCTATTTTGTTGCTCTTGTTTTTCCCTGGGAATTGGTCTGTTGTTAGTGAGTCTCTCCATCAACCTTTCCATGATTTTCATCATCATGTGCATACTAACCTATTTTGAGTTAGAGGAAGAGGGTGGTTCATGCTCTTTATCCTTCCTTCTATCTCCCTCTTCTCTCCTTTTCTCTTTAGCAGCAGTCAGGTTTATTTCTACCTCTATAGCATCATTCATCATATCAGCCAGGGAGGCAAATCTTCTTTCACTCGGCCATAAGGTAAATTCACTATCAAAAGCTTCAACATATTGGAGTTTAGTAGAACCAAGGGGAGGCTTGAACTGAGCAGGGATTGCATTATATACTTTCATAATTCTGTCAGAAAACTCCTACACAGATTCACTCTCCCTCCTCTTCATGGAATGGAATTGAGACAAACACTCCCTGGGGTTTTTCTTTTCTTCGCATTTGTTCTTGAAAGAAGCTTCAAAAGCATGATAGTCCAGAATGGAGTTGTCAAGAAGATTTATGAACCATTTCCTTTCTTCTCCAACAAGACTTTGGGCAAACAGTCTGACTTTAATATCGTCATGGTCTATTTCCTCCAATTTTGTCCAGTCTGAGAACCATTCCAAATGTTCCTCAGTTGAATACCCCCTTTCCCCATTAACTTGTTTGAGTTTTGGGGCATATCCCTGGGGGAGGTCATGAAGAGCAGTAGGGAGAAGTATAGGACAATATCTTTTAGCCTTTCCTGGGATTATAGCAAGGTTTGCAAGAGGAATTGAAGCATGTGTGACAGATGGAATCAATGTGCTGCGAGGAACTACAGAGCTGTGAGGGGCTATAAAACTGGATGATGAAGGTTGATTAATCTCTAAAGTGGTGGGAGACAGGGATAGGGCAGCAGGCTACTCTGTGGCAATGGAGTTTAATGAGTCTAATTCAAAGGGAGATAAGGGGCACTCTTGATCAGAAAAGGGTTGGAGATCCCTCCCTAGAGACTCAGAAAAGGATGTAGTATCAACTGTAGCACCATGAGTTTTATAGGGATGATCATTGTTCTTATGTGGCTTGACTGAAGGATCTTGGTCAAAATCATGTGTACAAGATGAAGAGATACCTCCAGTTCTTAAAAAGGGACATACAAGGGTAAGTCCATGGCCTTGTTTTGAGTGCAATAAACCATGGGAAATTTCTTTGACAAGCTTAGGAAATGATAGAAAAAAATTACAAAAAAGGATAAGGTACCTTGGAGAAGATGCACCCTTGAGTTCCTTATTTTTCTTTTTACCATGCCTTTCCATGTCTCTTCCTTGAGCTTATTCCCCCAGTAGAGTGGCCATAGAAATTTATGAAAATATTTGCAGCTTTTGGGTGGCCAGTATTCCCAGTGGAGTCACCTTTCAAATGTTCTAAGTGGATTCGTCAGAGTATATACAACTAGCATGTGTCTACGAACGGCTGCTCAACTGGGTCGTAGAAATAGGACAATTTCGTTTTCACCAAGGAGATAATAGTGAATACTCCCTAGCAACAACACCAAGATGTTATCACCCTGTAATTTTCCTATGGTTGTGGTAGGAAGTCACAGGGGTAACCATTTAGACCAATCTTTAGACTATATTCTAGCCTATACAGTAAGAGATGGATCTCTCTGCCACAAACTCATTCACATATACATATGGCTTTAAGCAAGCGGGCAAAAGGCTAGATATATGATAAGAACAGGATATTTGCAGATTTAAAGATGGTAAAATAGATAAACAAGAAATACCATTGGGCAATGGAGTCACGTCCTGAAAATATTCAAGGGGCTTACAACAATAATGAGTGGTGATTTTCCTATGCAATCTAAGTGAACGTGGCTATTATGTTTAGTTAAATTATCTTGAAGTGATGATAGATAGTAATGAGGAAAGAGCCCAATGAAAACAAAGGAATCTTTCAATGGATGAATCTCTAGGAACACCTTTAGCAGAAATATAACAAGGGATAGTAACTGAAATAAAGCATCTATCAATGGATGATTCTATCACAACCATTATAAACACATAACAAATACAATTTATGATGGAAGGAGCACTAGTAGAAACGAATTGCTTGCATACAATCTAGAAATGTATTGGAAAAAAACACATACATGAAAATGGAAATACAGGAAACACAGACTGAACAGGAAATAGCTGGATGAATTTCAGAAAACTCAGGGAATACTTTTCATTAAAGCTTCCAAGAAAATAACAGAGCTACGAAACCCGAGCACTAAGGCTTCTGAATGAAAGTTCCAACCCGTTCTTCCTTTATGGAGGTTACATTTATAGAGTATTGGGTTCTCGAGACCAACCTCGAAACATATCCAAATTCATTTACACTAATCGGGAATCAATCCCGTGCACATAAAATCTTAACAACTTCTAATCTGGCGGATTCGCCATGATCACAAAACCAAAACATGAAATCATGGTGGAACGTGTGTGGCAGACACAAATGGAAAACCTGGACATCTGGACCTTAGGCCTGTTGGATGAAAATGACTGATTAGAGCATCTTTGTACAACCTACAACGGTTTTCATTTGTCCTTGCATCTTCTACCTGCGAAACAATATCCAGTCGTGGATCTCGATCTACCACAAATCTTAGTCGTTCAATGGTGTGGTTCTTACCCAATTTCACAATTCACCTATTTGCTAAACTCTTGGCTTGTTCCCATTGCAAAATCAATTTTGGACCGTAGATCAAAACTCTGCCAAGATCTCCGTCGTTCAAAGGTGCGGGGTATACAAGATTTTGTAGCCCATCACCTTGATAAACTCTTTGTTTGTTTTGGTTGCGAAACACATATTCACCGTTGATCTAATTCAACCTTCTATCAACACCGTTGAAATATGCACCATCGTGCTCCAAAAAGTGAATTTTGTACTCCCAATCTCTGAGCGCGATATCCAATAGGGAGAGGACACGTCATTTAAGCACGTTTCTCATCGCGTAGGAGCTCCCAGAATTTGAGTGCACAAGTTCACCCAGTGAAATCCTTCTTCATCGTAGATCTAATCCACCATCAATCCTGACCATTTAAGCATGCAACCCTTTAAGCAATTCCGCCAAACTAAAAAGTTACTTATCTGTGCACATGTTGCTCTTTTTCGCATCAGCGATCTTGGACATAAACTTTCCCAGCAATTGATGTGAGATCAAGTTGTAGGCTGCGGGAAGCAGGATCTCTGCTTTCACGATGCTGAATTTTTTTTGTTTTTGCTTTCTTCCCTTCTTCTCTTTTTCGAACCGTTGATCTTGTGCGGAATCTCTCCCGACCATCGATCTTACAGATCGCTAAAAGCAAAAGATCAACCCTTTATACCTGCAAATTTTGTGTTTCTGCTTTCCGCCCTTTGCGCCTTTCCGCACCGTTGATCTGCGTGAGATCTCTATGAACCGTAGATCTTACGGATCCCGGAAAATGGCACTTCAACTTTTCACGACCAAATTCTTAAGTTTCTCGTTTTTCGATCTCCGCCCGTGTGCTCTCTTCCGGGTCGTTGATCTTTGGCAGGAGCACTCTAGATAGTCGAGTTTTGGACTGCAAAATTCATAAATTGGGATTCTAACTTTAAAAGCCAAGCTTCATGCCTTTCCTGCTTCCTCCTTTTTGCTGAATCGTTTATCTTGGGTGGAAACGTTCTGGGTCATCGGATCCCAGATTGTGAGGGGCGGAAGTCGAGTTTTCATCACTTTTACACCCCAAACTTGTTTTTTCTCCTTTCTGTTCCCGATTTTTCCTTGATGGAAATGATTTTTGGCCTTAAATCTTCTATGCTTTGCATCCAGGTCGTCCATATTGATCAGCTTTTAACCTTGATCAACTTTTTCTTACTTACGCATATTTCCAAGGTCACACCTAAGGATTTTTTACTGTTTTGACATTCAGGCTTAGGAATAAGCCTCCCAAGCAACTTCAAACCCCTTTATGCATACCTCTAGGTCATAAAACATGAAAATATTTTGACCCTACCCCTCATCTTTTTACAGGCTTATCCTTCTACAAATGGATCCGTATGGGTGTATCTGTAAAAATCCGCAAAATTTAGCACGTGTTAACAATATGATATCACAATTCATGAGTGGGGGCTTGAAAAATAGCACATATAATCTTTTCTAAGATTCTCCCTAGTGAGATCTCAAATAGATCAATAATTGAGAAGACACTTTCCAGCTTTGATTATAAATACTTTATAAGAGAGCATTTAAATAATTATTTTTCTTTGTGCTTATATGTCATCTAAGAATTAATATTATTACTATAGTTTAGATCTCACTTACTCGCATACTATTCAAATTTGATTGGGAATAAGATACTGGTTACTAAAAATTGAGGTGTGTTGCATTTGGTTACAATATATGCTCCTTCTAAGGGAAACTATCTCATTAATGAAAAACTCCAACGATTCTCCCTTAGAGTTTGTAATGATATAATCCATGATAAAGGGCCCCAACCTAGTGTGGTTAAAGTTAGTTAACTAAGGAAAATAACTTGATTATAAAAAATTCATATTTAGAAAGCTAAAACCAACCTTGAACCAAAAACATAAACTACATAGAACATATATAGATGATGCTTAAACCATTTGTTATTTCTAATGAATTTTTCATTATAATCCTTAAGTTGGCTATGTTCGCCTTAATGGATAAGCATCAACTTAATCCTATCTTCTTGATTTAAGAGCCCCATTTATGATAAGTTGTTCATTCATGTTATTCATGCTCGTTGACGTTAATTGCAACCTGACTGTTGTTATTTGACGTTAATTATAAGGACAACATAATGCAACTAATGACTAGTGGTAAATCCAATGACTCTAGTTATATAAATAAAATTATTATATATACTAAATAAGATTATATGCAACTAGTCATTATCATACTTATGGTTAATATAAGTTCACATGATTGTTTACCTTAGTAAATATTCATGACAAAGATTAAATCATTGGGTGCAGTTCTCTTGGTTCAGAGCAAGAATATTTGTGCGAGTGGTGAATTACAGTGAATGTCATGATATGTTCTCACAGTGTACAGTTTTTGTGGTTGTGTGATATTGTATGCATTGTTTACCATAATGTGAGGTAAATGAATATTGTTCGTTGTGAGAACATATCGCCACATACATTGTTAGTAAGTTAAATATTCAAAGATGTATCATATCGTGGCTTCTTGCAACTAATGACTAGCTGTAAATCCAATGAAAATAATCTTACCCTTAGAACAATATTTCTAAATAAGTATTGTTAGCACTGTTTTGGTTAACAGTTGAGATGAAAAGGATTGAGGCGAAATAAGGGTTTTGTATGTGAAAATTTTGACAATATGACCAAGGAGTGATGAAATAAGTGCTAAATTGGAGACCAGAGTCTTTGTCTTCTCGTAAAACCATAGGATAAGGTTTGTAAAGGGATAAAAAATGAAGAAATAACGCTTATGGTATATAGTGAAAGTTTCAATGGTCCAGATTTTCAGGCCGAAAGATCTACGGTGGGTAGTGGATCCAATGTTTGAAGTTGCAAGGAAAAAGTAAATTTGGTGATCAACATAAAGGTTTAACAATCCACTCAGATCCACAAGGGAGGAATAAAGTAGATAAGATCGACAACGTGGATAAAATCCATTGTGGGAAGATGCATGGAAAAATATGAATCAAGAGTGGGTGGAAAGCTTAAAGGGTGTCTTAAATCGACGGTGGAGATGAAAGATGGATAAGATCGATGGCAGAGATGGGGTCCGTTGGGAGAACATGCACAACAAATAATAAGATGAAGATCAACATAACTATTAAGTATCACCCTTGATCAACGATTAGGACCGCAAGTAGATGATATCAATGGTTGTTAGGTGATCCGCCCGAAAAAGCTACGCCTTGTTTTAAAAATCAAAGGGGCAATGAAAAATAAATGTGTTGGTAAAATGATGGAAATCAACGGTGTGTGATGAAGGTTGGGTAAATCTACGACAACCAGATGATCCACTAAGGGAAAGTGCAGGGAAGATAGACAAGGTGTTATGCAACGGAATAAAGAAAGGTTAAAGTTAATAGATAATCAAGATCAATGGTTCAAGAGAGAAGTGGAATAAATCTACGGACAAAAAGGGATCTGCTCTTGTGACATGCATGGGGATTAAAAGATAATTCCACCAACGGAAAATAAACCACTTTCCTATATTCCAAAACCACTATTTCAAAAATATTATAAAAGGGAAGAGCACGTGTTCAAGGATTATTTGGCATTTTGTGCATTGGGAGAAGAAGCATTTATGCATGGACAAAGCCAAGTCAGACAACTATCTTTCCAGCTGTCAATTTTCTAGGTAGGTCACGTTTTCACCCGCCTACTAGTATTTGAAAATGGATAGTGGAGGTGAAGTTGAGGCGCATGCCTTAGAGTTTCAAAAAATAGGCGAGGTTTTCAAAGATAGAGATGGAAGCATTTTTTATATTGTTTTGTCTTTTGGCCCAGATCGCCAATTGAAAAGCAAACTAGAAGCTTTTAAGGACCAGGGAACTGACCTACTCGGCATATTCCTCTCCCATTTTATTATTTATGTCCAGACCAAACCCTAAATTTCCCAAATTTGATTGACTGGTGTGCATAAAATTAATTATCCTGTAAGAGAGTAATCATGGACTCTGCTAAAACAAAAATCCTATGCCCTGTAAATTCCTTTCTCGTGTGCGATTCTCTTGCAGTATCGCCTTCATTCACCCTGAGTCGAGAAGATTTCATAGAAGAAGACCTAATACAGTGATTCAGGCATGCAACCATTGAATAAAAACAACCCTTTTCTCCAAATGTTTTAGATCGTATGTATCCCTTGCTAACCAGCCCTTTCCCCTGGATGTAAACCTTTTAAATGAATAAACAAAGCTGGTTATTTCAATGTTGAGTCAATTTTTAGGTCTAGATATAGACAGATTTGTCCTAAACAATTAATGAGTTTGTCATTTAAAATCAGTGTGAATCAGTCTGAGTCTCAGTCCCCTCAACCCCTTTGTCTTAATTTTGATGAATTCCCAGCTGAAAACATCCATTCTCAGCTAGTGAATTTCAACAATACCAGGCACTTCAGGCTTTGGTCATACCTTATCAAAATGTTCCTGTTTTTCAATGAAGAAAATTTGCAGCTCCCAGAATTGGTATTTACAACATATATTAGTAGTGAATTTTTTCAAATACATGAACCGATTGATGTGAGAGGTTTATAAAGTATTCTCAGAACAAATTTCCTAGAGTGTTACCAGAGATGAAGGAGACTTTGCAATTTTCTCCTGGTAGGAAAATAGGGGACTGGTTTATGTTCGAAGAACATACTATCATCAACGTATATGGCATTACTCACGAACCTTATATTTTTCCAACATTCTTGACCCCTAGAGTATTTTCCTTGGAGTTTATAAGACATAAGTTAATTGTGGAGAATGAACATTTTATCAGTTTTAAGAAGGCTTATGAGATTAAGTTTCCATGGGTGGTTGGGCCATTTATTATAAAAAATAAAGTTTCACTTCCTATAGTTAAAAGTATGCTACAAGAGATGAATTTCAAGAAAGATTTTGCAGTCAACTATGAGTCACACCATGTTATTTCACAAAGGAGGCAATTGAACAAGAACAAGGCATTTGAGCAACGGGTAGTGGAAGGATTAGCTGACAAACTTAATTGGATGGATTATCCAACACAGATGAAGGATACAGAGGTTTCATAGGAAATTCCATTGGCCATAATAAAAACAACATAAGTAATAGCGCCCATTTCAAGCAATTCAGAAGTGACAGGTAAGAGAACCCATTCAGAGGCCATGGAGACAGAGGAAGAAGAAAGTTCAGAAATGTCTAAACGTCAAAAGACTGAGTCTGAGGGAGAATTGGTAGAGGTAACTAAAACTGAAAATAAAAAAGGAAGAGGAAAGGTCAAAGGCCCAACCTTTGAAATACAAGAGTATGAGTTTTTAGAAGTACCAGAAGCATCAAGTGATAAGTTCAAATCCAGAGCTGATTTGTATGACAAGCATCAGGATGAGAGAGATATTTCTTTAAAATAATCCTCAAAATCATACTCAGAATTCAGGAAGATATCAAGTAAAGTGGTGTGATTGGTCACTGTTAAAGATCATTCTAAGAATACTTTAAATTTAGCAGTTGCTACTAAGAACAAAATAGCTGAAATGAGGTTGAACCTGAAGGACATCCCAATGCCTGACATGATTCACTTGCATAAGCATAATGGGGCGGTTATTTACAGTGATTCAATGAAAGATACCTTAAAGGTATCCAAACTACAATCCACAGATACCAAAATTGAAAATCAGCTAAGGCAGGAGAAGGTGGAGAATAAAGTGCACCATCAACAAATAAAGAAAGTTCAAGGAGATTTGATTGCCATAGACAATGAAGCAAATAAAGGAGAAGTGACACAGAAGATCTTGGTAGAGAAAGCAAATACCATCCAATTGTTGAAAAAGAAGTTGAAAATCCCCGCAACACACTTAATTCAGGCTTTTGAAATGACAGGATTGGAAAAAGAAAAGGAGATATTGTCTGAAGAATTAAATGACAGTAAGGCAAAGCTACTGAAGCTGACTGAGGAGAAAAATCAATGGGAAAAAGAGAAAGGTTTCTTAATTGAAAAGATTGATGTTCTGAATGAAAATCAGTTGGTTTTAGAAAATGATAAAGAAGATAAAAACAAATAAGATGAAGTGCAAATAATCCAGCCCACTAAAGAAACAAATACATGATCCATTGTAAATGCTATGTCCCAAGTAAGTCTACGAGACTTAGAAATTGTTGGTTTAAAAAGTCAAAATCAAAATTTAGCTGATGCAATTTTGAAGAAAGAAGAAGAGAGGAAAGCAATGGAAAAAATAAAATAAAGAGTTACTAAATAAAAATGAGAAGTTAATGAAGCAACTATATGGACAATTACCAATACAAGGAGCAAGACATCTCATCTAGGATATAATAATTGTTGAAGTTGTTAAAATCATGCCTTATTTAAATTATATTTAGGAGAAAGAGATGGTAATAAACACTGCTAAATAGAGTTGTACATCAGTGAAAGAGGGCTTGATTAAAAATCCAGTGGACACAACTAAAAACAAAATTAATTTCCGAAATACTTTGTCTAAACAAGATTTGAGGACAATGGGTATCAAGGAGAAAATTACAGTGATCACTTGGGTTAGAAAAGCGGTAGGAAAACATCAGCACATAGAAATTGTGCAGGCTAAGATTGATATAATGCAGCATTAGGTAAAGATTTTCAAAGGCTTATTTGTGTCCCTTTTTCAGAAAGGTTTTCCTTCCTGTTGCAGCTGCAACAATTTCCCAAAATTCCAAAAAATTTAGGACTCTCCTTTTGCTTGGATTAGTTTGATTTTCTTTTTTCGATTTGGTTTGAGAACTTTCAGAATGACTTTTCTTATGCTTGGATTGATCTACCGCTGGTTTTCAATTTTTCTAATGCTTAAAAAACTTCAATGATTGATCAAACTTCATCATTTGCCTTTTAATTGCGTTTTCATCATGGCTGAATCGGAAGATATTTGCTTTTCCTCCTGCCATTGCGGATGGATAATCGGTATTGACTTCGACTTCCTTTCCGATTTGGTTGTTTTTACCTCGGCTGTTTTTGAGTTTTACATCGGAACTATTTATCATTTCTTTCTCCGCCGTTGCGGGAGGAAAACTGCTTCCTCTTCCGATCATTCCTTTAACGTTTCGGACCCGTTTGTTATTTCCATCAATTCCGTAAGTCGTGGGCTTCCGCCCTTGCGGCTACGGGAAGCCTTTTCCTTCCGGCCGTCTAAGTCGTTTAAAACTCGTCGTCGCGGAAGACCGCACCCTTTATTATTCCGCTGTTGTGGCTACCGAGGTAATTAGCCTTCCGATGTTTAGCCATTTGTTTTCCGACTCAGACCCCGACGTTGCGGACGGAAATATACTTACGGTTTCTCCGTTGCAGATAAAAGAAGTGCTAACCTGTGCCGATGTGTTGCTAACCTGTGCCGATGTGTTAATAGTTTTTCTTCCGATTCGGACTTTACTCCCATTGAGGATGGATTTATCTTTTGTGGCTTCGCCGTTGCGGCTATCGTTTCACTATTGTCTCGACGAGTTAGTCTTCCGAGGTTCCGCTACGTATGTCTCCGCGGAGGGCTTAGCGCTTTGACCATCCGCCGTTGTGGAAGAGAGTATACTTTCAACCTCCGATTCAAAAGCTCTCCGCCGTTTGATCTTTTGCTCGCCCGTTGTGGTTGACTATATATACGGGGTCGAGGGTTTATTTTTCTATTGTTATTTTTCGACTGTCGTTTCGACTGTCGCAAGCTGTCAGAATCGTGCTGTTGCGCTCACCCGGTCCCTCGTTTTCAGTACACGCAGTCTAGGTGTCTCCACCACGAAGCTTAATAGGCCTCTCCATGCCGGTTACACATCAGTGCCAGGTAGGCTTCATTTGCCTTTCCTCTTTCCGTTTGAGCGTTTGGTGGTTTTGTTTTCTATCGGTTAAGTTTTGTCGTGGTTGTTTACCTTCACCCCGTTAATTGCACGTGTATATAGTTGGGATTGTTATCATAGTGGTTCGTGGTAGGGCGTTTTCGTCCCATATGGCGTTTTTACTCCGCGGCCTGTCAGTTTTTGTAACCCTGTGCTTAATGTAAGAGGGTTTGGTGCAGACGGCCGTTACGCCGTCTGCACCAAGCGGCCCGCTATGATAAGGTTTGATAGGGGATGTTTCAGGGCATCCCTGTGGTTTTGGATGGTCACCTCCCCCGTTCGTTTTACGCTGTCTGTATCCCGTCGACTCAGCCGTAATTCGGTGTGTTTTTTTCACACGCTCGGTTCATGGCCGGGTTTTGAACCTAAACCGGTGGGGGGGGTTTTCATTATATAGCAACACGCAGCGTTTCGAGTGAACATTAGATTGCACAGGGAGTTCTGTTTGTAAGGTGCCATTGAAAAGGATTGCATGGTTTTCCCTTTGTCCTTCCCGCGCAGCGCAATGATAATATCACCCATAGAGAGCGGGAGTTTTCTTCACGTTGATGTAGATGTTTTCCCGTCCGATTATATTGTTAGAATTGTTGGTATTGGAAAGTAGAGGTAGCTTGCACAGTTTACTGCATATAACTATTTTCCATCATGCTAGATATAGACTAAGTCATTGAACACTGCACATTGTGTTTCAATGGTTTTGTTAGTTAGGCCATTTCTGCTTATATACATACATATTTGCTTCATTGACTGATTGCTATCATGTTAAACATAGAAGAAAGGACACACTGCACATTGATGTTTACAAGTTGGTCACTCAGCCAAAATGGCTTAATGTTACAATTTTATGGCAGGAAGAGTTCGCAATGTCAAAGAGGCAAAAGAAGAAGGCCCCTGTGGTCGAGAAAGAGCCCGAAGTAGAAACTGTCACCAAAACGGAATATATATATGAGGACACCAAGTGCATTTCTGGTGTTGAACCTGAATACCAGTGGGGGGAAATATACAGATTGATCACGCGCAGAGAGGTTCCTGACATGGGATTGGAAGAAGAGTCCATATATGCCAATATAGAAAGATCTTCACTGATGAAGATCGCCACCAGACCAAAGTTGTTCCCGTGCTCTGAAGTAATCGGTTGGATTCTGCCTCGGGCAGATGTCACAACAATGATTCTGAAAAATGTTGAAAGACAGGGCTATGCTGCATATAGCCCTGGATATGTAGCGTTGGCTTACCACCTGCGAGAAGCCCAAGTATTTTTAACTGATGATTGGTTGAACAACATTAGAATGGACCTTGTGGAGACCATGAAGAGAATGCTGTTGCCTAGAAAACATTTCAGAAACAGGCCAACGGGTGATTATGACACAGCCATCTTAAGAACCCCATACAGGTTCATAGCTTTAATGCTGAACAGGATTTTTGGAAGAGCACATGGTAGGTTCTTCAAGTTAGAATGGATCCCAATCATTTTTAATGTTGTGACCCAGGGTGCAATTTTCAATTGGGCCAGCATTGTATCTAACAGCCTCTCTGCCTGCTTGGCCTTAGCTTTGGGAGGAGTGTCCCAAAAGAGATTTGAGTTCTGCATGAGTTCCATACTTGTAGACTGTATATTATGCAATCAGCATTTCCCTGGCCTCAGGTGCATCTGGGATAGGGAGGGGACGCCTATCTATTCTGCTTATAGACCATTGTGGGCCCACCAGTACCACAGTCATTATCGAGAAGTCTGTGAGCACTTCATCATGCCTTCATATACACTCATTTTCCTCAAGGAGTGTGATTGTATGTCAAAGGAGGCACTGCAAGTAATGGCGGAGTATGCAGAATACTTTCTGACTGAAGATGGCCTTTATTTCAGGATGTTTGGAGGTTCAAGAGCTCCTTCCCTGCTGCCCAAATACGCCACTGATTACGTCATCCACAAGGAGGTAGTGAGGTAGGTCTTCTTGGATGGCATAGGAAGCTTCTTGTTTGAGCACAAGAAGACTGCTTATCCTCCTCTGCCCTTTAAGTTAGGAAGTTACAGGTTCACTAGGGTTAAAAAGGTTGATGAATTTGTGGAAGAATTAGAAAGGTTTAATTTTGGCGAGATGTCGTTCCATCGAAATGACTCCCACGGTAAAGTAGCAGAACATTGCAAGGAACATAACGTGCATTTTGAGTACACCCACCATTGGGATAGGGAAGAATCTGTCTTCCGAAATTCTCTGAATATGACAGCCTTGAGAAGAAGATTCAAAAAGAAGATCACCACCAAACGTGGGAAGGGAGATGAACAAGAAAAGGCCGAGGAGGAAGCCAAGAGAAGGAATGAGGAAGCTCAGAGGTTGGCGTAGGAAGTTGCGGGGTGGTTGCACACAGAAGAAGAAGAGAAAAGAAAGGCTGCTCAGGAAGCAGTTGAGAAAGCAGAAAAAGCAGCTAAGAACGAAGAGGAAGAAAAGAAGAGGAAGCTTGATGAGGAGCTCCAAAAGCAAGAAGCTGAAAGGCTAAAGCTGACACAGACAGAGCAGTCAGCTTCTGACACAACTGGAGGGCAGACCCAGGACGTGGATAACCCCGAGGTTCAGGACCCACAAGTACCTGCTGCCAGCACACCCATGGCCCCCACACTCAAGCTGGTCCCCTTTGTACAGAAAAAAGGGGAAGAGATCCCTGATTTCAACATTGTTTTCTATGATAAGGGCAACAAAGAGAATAATGAAGAGAACAGAAAGGAAAATTGAAACGGGAGGTCTGCCTGGAAAAATGATAATGGATACACCTGTTGTATTTGGAACAGACCAGGACCCTCGATTCACCATCAGAGCAAGAGCTGCATTAATCCAAGCTTCAGAGGATAATGTAGACAAGATCATGACAGACTTGGAGCAATCCAAGAAATCCTCTGCTCAACTTAAGGATACATTAAGGAAAGAAAGAGAAGAAAACAATAGGCTGAAAAGAAAGTATGAGGACATGAAAGAAGAGATGAGAGCCTCCAAGAATGAACTGCAGCTCCTCCAAGTGGAGAGACAAGTTATGGAAACTACATAGGAGTCTCTGGAGAGAGTGCAGAAAGAATATCAAGAGCTAAATGATTGAAAAGGAACAGCTACAGGAAAAAGTAGAAGAGCTAGAAGAGCAGTAAAAGATCCTCTTGGAGGCCAATGAGATGCACACCTAGGAGCAGGAAAAGAAACATCAAGAGCAGCTTTCTTCTCTAAAAACTGCTCTGGAGGAAGCAAGGGAGCATAAAGTTAACCTCCAACTGTTCAAAGAGCATGTTTTGGCCCAAAAGGCTAAGATACTACAGCTATAGACTGCTATAGAGGGAGAGAGGTGCAAAGTGCTGCAGGTAGATGGTCGATTGGAGGAAATCCTGGAGACCTCCTCTTACTTTGTAGATAGATCTCAGGATGTCCTTGAAGTCCTGATGGCAAGAATGGCAAGGCTGGAAAACAATGAAGAAACTCCAGTAGAACTGCCATCAAAGGATACACAGGCCCTCAAGCGGGATTATGGCTTGCTGGAATTTGTTATAAATACCACGAAGGATTTCAAAAAATCAGTTAAGAAGATGAAAGGAGCATGCACCGAGTTTTTCAGAAGGCTTCTCATTACCTACAACTGGTGCCAGATAGAGGCCGAGCAGAGGCTTGAGGATTTCCCGGATCACAACGCCTTTGTGGAGCTGTTGCAGAAAAGATACCAGGAGGAGAAAGCTAAAGTACAGCATATCAAAGCTCTGGATGATCAGATCTTGAGGAGCGAAGTAGATCATTCAGCTATCAGCGTGCAACTTCTGGAGGATCAGCTTCGATTTAGTGCAGCCAGGATTGAGGCTATAAAGAACCAAGATGCTAAGTTTGAAATCAATATTCAGTTTTTAGAGCCTTGTGCGTTTGAGGGCATTGCCTCTGAAGCCTCGGCATGGAAGAAATTTCTAGATGCCCAAGTGGGACCCTCCTCGTAAAGGATTGGTCACTTTGGTAATGTGTAACATTTTGTAAAAACATTTGAAAAAAGTCAAGCATTGGGAAACGAAGAGTTGGGAAGCCCAAATGTTACTTTGGGTAGCCCAACCGTCTCACCCTTTTGTATAAATGTAATACACTAAGAGGGAAAAGGGGCTTTTTCCCAGTTAGACATGAAAAGCTATATTGTAAGAAGAACTATTTCTCTTTGCAATAAAGAAGTATTGTTTGCCTATTGGAGGAAGATTGGTGGCACTTTCAAATGTTATGCTGTGGATAGCTGAAAGATGAACTATTTTTTTTTCCATCTTTTTGTCCATTAACGGTGAGATCGTTCTAATTCTCAAAATTACCTATGTTCTTGTTTAAATGATTTCCGGTTTATTTTGTGGAATTACCACCATGAGTAATGTATGCTGTTCATAAAACAATTAGCTATCTGATTGTTGAAATATCTTTAATCATTCATGTGTTGTAGGAAGAAATATCAGCTATCTGTAATTTTTCTTTATGATACATGCACAATTCACATTACTCACAAATAAGTTAAATTTTTCTCCCCAGGGATAGATAGATAGATAGATAGGTAGATAGTTAGTTTTATTTCTGCATATGTGATTTAGATGCTTGCGAGTCCTAAGACGAGAGGTAAGAACCTGCGCATCACATTGTGAACGCTCTTTGTATCTTCATCACCCTGCATGGTTAATTAGGCACTCGCATCTCATACATTAAGTAAAAAATACAAAATACACGGTGGACCAGGCTGCAACTGGTAAAACCTTTGTTTTTGTTACTTTGACCTACGGTAGCCGGACCGCAAACCGGACGGATTCCCTATACCAAACAGTCAACGGGCTAGTTGGGAACGTTAACTGGGGAGAATCCCTTTCTATTGTTGCCTGCGAATTTCCAGGCCTCAACAGTTCTGGCGCTAGAAGGAGGGCCGCCAGTGCATGGTTGGCCGTGGAAACTTATTTTTCCCAAGATTACCCCACCAGCAGATGTTTTGAAGCTTGTAACCTGACCCAAGTACTTACAGGTTTCGGTTATACCTTTGAAGTAAGAAAGCCTGTTCTCACCCTACGTTGCTCTTTACTCAGACTTTGTTCCTTTACCTGTGCTCATGGCTGGTGTAATTGTGAATCAACCCAACCCATTACCTGCTGGGAGAGCTAGATCCCCTTTGAACCTCACACCTCCATTGCATAACCTACCTCAAGCTTTTGATATGATGCTGCCTAAGTTTGATCCTGATGAAAAGACTGATGTAGATGACCACTTGTAGAGTTTCTATTTAGCAGTAGAAGGGTTAAGGGCCAGGGAGTACGAAGATGTTGTCTGTAGATTATTCCCTCACACCTTGAAAGGAGCAACAGCATCCTGGTATTTTAGTTTGCCTACAAACTCCATTCCTTATTGGGACATCTTCGAAAGGACTTTCAGAAGTAAGTATTCAGCCCAAAAGACACATGCCTCATTGATGAAAGGTCTTGGTTTGTTAAGAAAGGAGAAGAATGAGAAGGTACATAGTTTCACTCAAAGATTTTCAATATACCTAAAGAACTTTTCTGAAGCTGACAGACCCTCTGACAAGGTCTTAATTGAATATTATACCTCAGCCCTAGGACCTGAGCTGGCCATGTTTGCCAAGATGAAAGCCAAACCTACATTGGTAGAGACTTATGAAGAGGCAGAAAGGGAAAGTGTAGAAGATTATCCTGATTTACCTGGAGAGAAAACTACAAATAGAAGAGCTTTATTGCTATCTAAACCTAAAGATGAACAATCACATGATTATCAGGGAATGATGACAATGGTTCAGAAGCTATCTAACCGAATAATATATCTGGAGAGAGAAAATGAAGTTCAGAAAACTTATAAACCTCACTACCAAAAAGGGGAGGATAACAACCAATGGCAAGTCCCTCCACCAAATTTAGCATCAATGAACATAACAGAAATAGGGGGGGATAATTTCTGTACTTTTCACCAGCAACCTCACTCTGAAAAGAAGTGCCCTCAATGGTTGAATTCAATGTCATTGGTGATGAATAAGTTGTTAAACTCTAAATTGACTGAAGACAGTGATAAAGAAGGAGAAAAAAAACATACCATAGAGAAACAAGGTGAGGATACCATGTTTTCATGGGATGGTGTCTCGTTGTTTGACACTGAAGAGAGCGCTCTCAAAATTGAATGCACACCTACAGCAACAAAAGATAAGAACCTAACAATTAAGAACATGGATTTAACAATTTCAAAGATCAAAATATTGCAAAAGAATGTCAAGAGACAAGCAGATGTCAGTAATGAAGATAAACCACCTAAAGTCACTACTTTCAACCAGGAAATAGAACCAATCATTGAGCCTGTCAAACCTGTGGAAGATGTTGAGGAAGAGAACACTAGAAAAGCTAAGGAAGTTAAAGAGGAAATAGCCACCGAAAACCAACCTGCGGAGGAAAAGATCGAATCAACTGGGGAAAGGAAAACTAGCACCCCTTTTAACTCTGGAAATTTTGAACCATAAGGTGCATAATTGTCTGGTGGACTCTGGATCATCGGTGAATGTTATGCCTCTTGCAATCTGCAAAAAACTTGATGGGCAGCTAGAACCTACTGATTGGGACGTCACTCAACTAGACAAGACTAGTGTCAAGGTAGTAGGGGAGATGAAGAAAGTTTTGATTCGATTGTCTGCAAATAAAAAGATATGTCAATACCTTGATATTGTAGTAGCAAACATACCTGATGGCTATGGATTGATCTTGAATCGAGATTGGTCAGCATGACTAGATGGGTACTTTGCTTCCAATTGGTCACACTTGTGGCTGCCTCAGAAGGGGAGCCCAAACCTGATTAAGATTTTAAGAGAGCCCTACATGAAGCACAATGTTACTGGGCTAGGAGAGGGAAATGAATCTATTGATTCTGTCCTGGGAAATTATTTAACTAAGCCTAAGCTAAGACATCACACCTCAAGAGAGGTTAGCTTGATGATTGACACTCACCCTGAGCTCCTTCAACTTCCTCAGGCTGAAAGGGATGAATGTAGGATAGTAGACATGTGTTCAATTGCAAAAATAGCACAACTAGACCATGGTTAGATATCTCATGTCTATAATCCAGCCCACCCCTTAACTTGTTTGATTGAAGATTCTTAAGGGCGGGCACCTATTTCTTTTCTTGTTGCTTTGTACATAAATAAAGTGATGTTGTTTTTCTTTGATGCTTTGATGTTGTTTTCTTTTGATTATTTGATTTGATGTTGTTTTCTTTACTGCTCTGTTTTTTAATAAAGAGGCAAACTTTTGGTTACAATGGAAACATCATGGTTCTTTATTAACTAAAATCTTGAGCAAAAGACTGTGCTTTTGGAGTATAGAGTGTCTTCTAGTAGCAGTGTTCCTAGCTGGCCATGCATTCATTGAAGTCTTACTTAACCCCTGTAAATAACTCAGAAGTAAAAGAGGTCTGAAATACTATTTCGAGGCTCCATCCATTTCACATCTTAAATATCCAAGGGGGTGACAGCAAAAGACCCACGGAAAGGAAGCAAAGTAAACAGTATATCATATATAAATGATCCCATGCCATAATTTCAAAAAGGCTAAAAGCTATCAAGAGTCAAAACTCCTTAAAAGAAACAAGACATATCAAAGCAAAGTATCAAAAGCATGAATTTCAAATTGTCGAAAGTTCCTCTCCGTCCGTGAGATGAAACGCCAATTCTTCTCTCACACAAAAGGGCACTATGGGATAGAGGAGCCTGAATAAAATTCAGAAAGAAAGGCAAATGGAGGACTCACAAGAACTAAAGTTCTAATGGCACAAAAGTGCAATTGGCATGGGAATGAGGAACAAAAGGATAATGTTGTTTACTATCTGTTACAATCCTGTGGTGTCCAAGCATGAAACTACCTAAGGACGGGTAAAATAAACCTCATTTATTAGGCCTCAAAAGAGTCATTCAGACTTGCAATATTTCTGATGTTACCATTTCCCAAAGAATGGACTACTTCTAAATGTTTAAGTTGGCCAGCCTAGGGATACAAACATCTAGAAGATTTCAACTTTTATTCAGACGGTCTTGCACTGGGAAGGGGTTAATTCAAAAATCTGGGGTTCACCAGGTAGTCGTCAATTGTTGCAGCTGCAACAATTTCCCAAAATTCCAAAAAATTTAAGACCCTCCTTTTGCTTGGATTAGTTTGATTTTCTTCTTCGATTTGGTTTGAGAACTTTCAGAAAGACTTTTCTTATGCTTGGATTGATCTACCGCTGGTTGTCAATTTTTCTAATGCTTAAAAAACTTCAATGATTGATCAAACTTCATCATTTGCCTTTTAATTGTGTTTTCATCATGGCTGAATCAGAAGATATTTGTTTTTCCTCCCGCCGTTGCGGATGGATAATCGGTATTGACTTCGACTTTCTTTCCGATTTGGTTGTTTTTACCTCGCCTGTTTTTGAGTTTTACATCAGAACTATTTATCATTTCTTTCTCCACCGTTGCGGGAGGAAAACTGCTTCCTCTTTCGATCATTGCTTTAACGTTTCGGACCCGTTTTTTATTTCCATCGATTCTGTAAGTCGTGGGCTTCCATCCTTGCGGCTGCGGGAAGCCTTTTCCTTCCGGCCGTCTAAGTCGTTTAAAACTCGCCATCGCAGAAGACTGCACCCTATATTATTCCGCCGTTGTGGCTGCTGAGGTAATTAGCCTTCCGATGTTTATCCGTTTGTTTTTCGACTCAGACCCCGACGTTGCGGACAGAGATATACTTACGGTTCCACCGTTGTGGATAAAAGAAGTGCTAACCTGTGCCGATGTGTTAATAGTTTTTCTTCCGATTCAGACTTTACTCCCATTGCGGATGGATTTATCTTTTGTGGCTCCGCCGTTGCGGCTATCGTTTCACTATTGTCCCGACGAGTTAGTCTTCCGAGGTTCCGCTACGTATGTCTCCGTGGAGGGCTTAGCGCATTGACCATTCGCTGTTGCGGAAGAGAGTATACTTTCAACCTCCGATTCAAAAGCTCTCCGCCGTCCAATCTTTTGCTCACCCGTTGTGGTTGACTATATATACGGGGTTGAGGGTTTATTTTTCTATTGTTATTTTTCAATTGTCGTTTCAACTGTCGCAAGCTGTCAGAATCGTGCTGTCGCGCTCGCCCGGTCCCTCATTTTCGGTACACGTAGTCCAAGTGTCTCCACCGCGAAGCTTGACAGGCCTCTCCACGCTGGTTACACATCAGTGCCAGGTAGGCTTCGTTTGCCTTTCCTCTTTCTGTTTGAGCGTTTGGTGGTTTTATTTTCTATCGGTTAAGTTTTGTCATGGTTGTTTACCTTCACCCCATTAATTGCACGCCTATATAGTTGGGATTGTTATCATAGTGGTTCGTGGTAGGGAGTTTTCATCCCATAGGGCGTTTTTACTCCCCAGCCTGTCAGTTTTTGTAACCCTGTGCTTAATGTAAGAAGGTTTGGTGCAGACGGCCGTTATGCCATCTGCACCAAGCGGCCCGCTATGATAAGGTTTGATAGGGGATGTTTCAGGGCATCCATGTGGTTTTGGATGGTCACCTCCCCCATTCGTTTTACGCTGTCTGTATCCTGTCGACTCAGCCGTAATTCGCTGCGTTTTTTTTGCACGCTCGGTTCATGGCCGGGTTTTGAACCTAAACCGGTGGGGGGGGGGGTTTTCATTATATAGCAACGCGCAGCGTTTCAAGTGAACATTAGATTGCACAGGCAGTTTTGTTTGTAAGGTGCCGTTGAAAAGGATTGCATGGTTTTCCCCTTGTCCTTCCCGCGCAGCGCAATGATAATATCACCCACAGAAAGCGGTAGTTTTATTCGCATTGATGTAGATGTTTTCCCGTCCGATTATATTGTTAGAATTGTTGGTATTGGAAAGTAGTGGTAGCTTGCACAGTTTATTGCATATAACTATTTTCCATCATGCTAGATATAGACTAAGTCATTGAACACTACACATTGTGTTTCAATGGTTCTGTTAGTTAGGCCATTTCTGCTTATATACATACATATTTGCTTCATTGACTGATTGCTATCATGTTAAACATAGAAGAAAGGACACACTGCACATTGATGTTTACAAGTTGGTCACTCAGCCAAAATGGCTTAATGTTACAATTTTATGGCAGGAAGAGTTCGCAATGTCAAAGAGGCAAAAGAAGAAGGCCCTTATGGTCGAGGAAGAGCCCGAAGTAGAAACTGTCACCAAAACGAAATATATATATGAGGACATTAAGTGCATTTCTGGTGTTGAACCTGAATACCAATGGGGGGAAATATACAGACTAATCACGCGCAGAGAGGTTCCTGACATGGGATTGGAAGAAGAGTCCATATATGCCAACATAGAAAGATCTTCACTGATGAAGATCGCCACCAGACCAGAGTTGTTCCCGTGCTCTGAAGTAATCGGTTGGATTCTGCCTCGGGAAGATGTCACAACAATGATTCTGGAAAATGTTGAAAGACAGGGCTATGCTCAGGAAGCAGCTGAGAAAGTAGAAAAAGCAGCTAAGAACGAAGAGGAAGAAAAGAAGAGGAAGCTTGATGAGGAGCTCCAAAAGCAAGAAGCTGAAAGGCTAAAACTGACACAGACAGAGCAGTCGGCTTCTGACACAGCTGGAGGCAGACCCAGGACATGGAGAACCCCGAGGTTTAGGACCCACAAGTACCTGCTACCAGCACACCCATAGCCCCCACACTCAAGCCGGTCCCCTTTGTACAGAAAAAAGGGGAAGAGATCCCTAATTTCAACACTGTTTTCTATGATAGGGAAACAAAGAGAATAATGAAGAGAATAGAAAGGAAAATTGAAACGGGAGGTCTTCCTGGAAAAATGATAACGGATACACCTGTTGTATTTGGAACAGACTAGGACCCTCGATTCACCATCAGAGCAGGAGCTGCATTAATCCAAGCTTCAGAGGATAATGTAGACAAGATCATGACAGACTTGGAGCAATCCAAGAAATCCTCTGCTCAACTTAAGGATACATTAAGGAAAGAAAGAGAAGAAAATAATAGGCTGAAAAGAAAGTATGAGGACATGAAAGAAGAGATGAGAGCCTCCAAGAATGAACTGCAGCTCCTCCAAGTGGAGAGACAAGTTATGGAAACTACACAGGAGTCTCTGGAGAGAGTGCAGAAAGAATATCAAGAGCTAAAGATTGAAAAGGAATAGCTGCAAGAAAAAGTAGAAGAGATAGAAGAGTAGCAAAAGATCGTCTTGGAGGCCAATGAGATGCACACCTAGGAGCAGGAAAAGAAACATCAAGAGCAGCTTTCTTCTCTAACAACTGCTCTGGAGGAAGCAAGGGAGCAGCAAGTTAACCTCCAACCGTTCAAAGAGCATGTTTTGGCCCAAAAGGCTAAGATGCTGCAGCTACAGACTGCTATAGAGGGAGAGAGGTGCAAAGTGCTGCAGGTAGATGGCCGATTGGAGGAAATCCTGGAGACCTCCTCTTACTTTGTAGATAGATCTCAGGACGTCCTTGAAGTCCTAACGGCAAGAATGGCAAGGCTGGAAAACAATGAAGAAACTCCAGTAGAACTGCCATCAAAGGATACACAGGCCCTCAAGCGGGATTATGACTTGCTGGAATTTGCTATAAATACTGCGGAGGATTTCAAAAATTCAGTTAAGAAGACGAAAGGAGCATGCACCGAGTTTTTCAGAAGGCTTCTCATTACCTACAACCGGTGCCAGATAGAGGCCGAGCAGAGGCTTGAGGCTTTCCCGGATCACAACGCCTTTGTGGAGCTGTTGCAGAAAAGATACCAGGAGGAGGAAGCTAAAGTACAGCATATCAAAGCTCTGGATGATCAGATCTTGAGGAGCGAAGTAGATCATTCAGCTATCAGCGTGCAGCTTCTAGAGGATCAGCTTCGATTGAGTGCAGCCAGGATTGAGGCTATAAAGAACCAGGCTGCTAAGTTTGAAATCAATATTCAGTTTTTAGAGCCTTGTGCGTTTGAGGGCATTGCCTCTGAAGCCTCGGCATGGAAGAAATTTCTAGATGCCCAAGTGGGACCCTCCTCGTAAATGATTGGTCACTTTTTGTAATATGTAACATTTTGTAAAAACATTTGAGAAAAGCCAAGCATTGGGAAACGAAGAGTTGGGAAGCCCAAAGGTTACTTTGGGAAACCCAACCGTCTCACCCTTTTGTATAAATGTAGAAAGCTTAGAAGGGAGGAGGGACTTTTTCCCAGTTAGACATGAAAAGCTATATTGTAAGAAGAACTATTTCTCTTTGCAATAAAGAAGTATTGTTTTCCTGTTGGAGGAAGATTGGTGGCACTTTCAAATGTTATGTTGTGGATGGCTGAAAGATGAACTATTTTGTTTTTCCAGCTTTTTGTCCATTAATTGTGAGATCGTTCTAACTCTCAGAACCTATGTTCTTGTTTAAATGATTTCTGGTTTATTTTGTGGAATTATCACCATGAGTAATGTATGTTGTTCATAAAACAATTAGTTATCTAATTGTTGAAATATCTTTAATCATTCATGTGTTGTAGGAAGAATTATCAGCTATCTGTAATTTCTCTTTATGATACATGCACAATTCACATTACTCACAAATAAGTTAAGGTTTGCTCCCCGGGGATAGATAGATAGATAGATAGATAGTTAGTTAGTTTTATTTCTGTATATGTGATTTAGATGCTTGCGAGTCCTAAGACGAGAGGTAAAAACCTGCGCATCACATTGTGAATGCTCCTTGTATCTTCATCACCCTGCATGGTTAATTAGGCACTCGCATCTCATACATTAAGTAAAAAATTCAAAATACACGGTGGACCGGGCCGCAACCGGTAAAACCTTTGTTTTTGTTACTTTGACCTACGGTAGCTGGACCGCAAACCGGACGAATTCCCTATACCAAACAGTCAACAGGCTAGTTGGGAACGTTGACTGGAGAGAATCCCTTTCTGTTGTTGCCTGCGAATTTCTAGGCCTCAACACTTCCTTTTGGAAAGAAGATGGTAAACTTTTGTCTCGGGAATAATATCAAGCTTTATTGCTCAAATGTAGATTGGATCACAGGAAATTTGAAGATATGAACCAATCTCTATCAAGGAAACTCGTAATTGACAAATTAACAGTGGATTTTGAGACGATTAATACTTTAAAGACAGTTTGTACCCATCTGCCACCTATTTCATATGTAGATCATGTGGAATAGAGAGTGCTGCCAAAAGAAATGGTGAATCTAGAGCTGCCATCTGTGGACCAATGGAGAACAATAGATAAATTTGGCAGAACAAAATATAAATTGCATCAGTGAAGAGTTTATTTGTAAAACTCGAGGAGTTTAGAAAACAAGTTTTATTTCGAATAATGTAATCGAGTTTTGAATAGTTAGTTTGTTAGGAGTCAATTGACAAGTGTAATAAGGCAGTTATTTTCAATTATTTTTAGTATGTAAGCAGTTATCAGCTCAAGGAGCATTTTGATGTATTTAAACAACATTTTGCAATGTATTGATGGTTGGAACCCTTAAGCAAGAACTTATTTTTGTAAGAGAGCTTCAATATTAATAAATATTTCAGATCCAAGCAAGTTTTCTACCAGAGATTCTTATGTTATTTATTTTACAGTCTGTACTTTCTCTTTTTCACGTGAATGTGTTTCTTGTGTATCTTTCCATTTTGTTATCATTTCATGCTTGAATAAGTGTATATTGGGTCATAATTCATAATCTTATGCTCTGATTCTTTAATTTCAAGAATTCACAAACTTTTTTCCTCTAAAGTCAATATTGGATTCATTTGTAGATGCCCATATTAATGGATTGTTTCGTACTCTTCCTTATCACCAGAAAACCAACATTTTGACTGTAAAAGAGTGACTATCCTGCCTCTGTTAAGAACTCCGTTGCCAAAAACCATTATTAATTGTTTTTCATATTTGACTCCTTGCCCAATGACCACCTGTTTTAGCCATTGTTATTATAAAATTTCATTTCTTTCAAATATATCTGGCCTTTGTTTTTATCTATTGAGATATCCCTCTTTGGAAGAAAAGAAGCCAACTTTCCTCCTAAAGATTGGTTTTGTGGTTACCTTCAGATTATCCTCTCATAATGAAGGGTAAATTATGAGTGATAACAAGTACAACGACTATCACTAAGATGAGTTTGATTTGTTTTCAAGTTTAGTCAATGAGATGACATGAAGGAGACATTTAAAAAAAAGGGTGATCAGTGCGATCTTTTCATAGTTAGCTTATGTGTACTTCACTTTTACTGCATCTGCATACTAACCTTCTTCTATTTGTTGCAATGTTGCCAAGATGCATGCAATGTATACATCAACAATGAACATTGTCTCAAATTCTCCAGTGAAAAAGATGCCAAATGCATGATTACTCCCAAATATGAAACTCTACATGGCATGAACTATAATACAATTATCTAGAAAGGACATCTTGTATAGCCTTAAGTTGGGCAGGGACCCCTTCTCATCAAGTAATGTTTTTTTAAAACTACTCAGCCTTGTCGCATTTCCAACGACATAACTTCTATATTCGATGAGGTTGTAATACAACCAACAGTAACTTCGTCGAATTTTTGTTTATTTTTATGTCTTTAAGTCATCGGATTTTCAATGAATCTGTGTCAGTTAACTGGGAATTAGGGTGGATTAATGTGTTGATTAATTGACACTTAATCCGTCACATTTTCGACGACAATCCTGGAAATGAACGTTGGTTAATCGACGACATATTTGTCGGAGATTCAATAGATTATCGTTCGATTGAACTGCCAGTCATGCGACTAATTATTGTCATATGTACAATGTATTGTTGGTCTTTTCAGATATCCAACGCAAATCTACCGACATTTAAAAATAGTCCACCTTGACATATGTTAGACAAGGTCTTGTCGAAATTCAGACAAATATGTTGGCGAATTTTGGGTTCAAATTTACTTATGATTGTGAGTGATCTATTTTTTGGTAATTCGGTTTGTTTTTACCATTTAGTTGGAATTCTATAGTTCTATGCAAGGCCTCATGACAAACAACACACCATTTAGGTTTGACGTTTTATAGATTGCTTGGACAATCTCATGTGGTGTGATTCAACACACTTTCTTAAATTTCATAGAAACATTTTGTATGTATGGCTTGAACATCTTGGTGCCTTTCAATTCGTTCTATGTATTTATATTCATATTTACTATGTCTATCATTTCAACATAGTGTGCACCATAAATGAGATCGATTCAATGCAAGCTCTTGGGTGGAGTTTTGCATAAGTTCTCATTTTTCTTTTATTCCCATGTCAGTCATTATGGTTGCTCCATCATTAACATGCTAAATATATTCATCTTTCCCAAGGAATTCTTCATATGTTTTACTTTCATGCATTCTTAGAGGTTCCATAATTTTTTGTAGTAGTCCAACCATAAATCATTGTACTAGGGGTTTAGCATTAATTGTAGATGGGGTTTCACTAAACAAATATGTGAATTTCTTATCATAGTATGTCACTGATTCACTAGGCATCTGTTTTAATTCTTTGAGATTTTGAGTTGCCAAATGCTTAATATCTTGAGTCTTCAAAAACTAAAAAAATGCTTTTTTTATTTTCATTTTTGCTTATGTTCTGGTTTTTTTGTATAATTCATAAACCCGGCAAGTTATCTCTTCCTTGGTATTCTATCAAATTGTGTAATTCACTTTGTTTCATCTGTGACACCCAAGGAGTCCCAAATCTTCTTACAAATGAACCAATGTCTTTTTGGATCTTAATCTCCCTTATACAGAGGGAGTTTCCCAATATTACCATGAGGTGTATTTATAGAATTGAAATTTAGTGCAGGTTGTGGTGGTGGGGGTGGTGGATTATAGCTTGATAGGTTTAGATGGTCAAGTAAGATGGGGTTTAATCTTTGATCAATGTTTTTTTACTTACATTTTTTTTCCTTCAATGATTTATTGTCGCTTGAAGTCATTTGTTTTACATTGTTGATATTTATACTCAATAATACCATTTGTTTTTTTGTCCTCCCTCTTAAATATGCCTCTCACTTTCTGTCATTTGACTTTCCATAAATTCTAAATTTGGTAGGGGCATTTCTCTAAGATCCTTGAATAAAATGGGCAAGTTAGTATAACAATTCTCAGGGGTAAATGCTTATATAATTCCCTCTTTTTGATCTTTGAATCAACATATTATTAACTACTTCTTCGTTCTTCTCTAGTTGAATCCATAGAGAAGAAATGCTTGGTTCCAAATGTAATCAATGCCTTAATATTTCATTGGTTATGAGGCTATTTGCTCCAAGATAATTCATAGGTGTAGAGTCGTTGACTTCCATTTTAATTTCTAAAATATGCAGGGCTTTGAGGCCTATCTCAAAAGTTTGCAAGTCTTCTCCAAAATAGGAACCGTCATGGATGCTTCCACTTCCACATCTAGGTGATCATCTATCAACTTAGATAATGCTATCTTGTTATAAACCCGATGCTCTTTTGGGATAGAATCTTTCAGAACAATCATAGTTACCTCCTCTTTTGTACCATGTCAATATTCAAAATACAACTCAAGTAGGTTTGGCATACTATAAACCTAACACTATGTATATTTTTCTTGTGATTTGAGTCATTGTGTATTTGCAGACTCTCAAAGTTCTAACATGTTTTTCTTCCTTTTATCCCTTTCTATCTCTTGTAGGTCGATTGAAGGTTTATATCCTTACATTCTTCTCTATGTTCTTTTCTTTGTCTCTTGGCCAAATGTATATTCATGCTTAGTCAATTGTCCTCTTCTAAGCATCATTACTTCAATCAAACATCTTATTTCCTTTCTATGAGTTGACTAGTTATTTTCTCCTTTTAGGCGTCTAATTGGCATTCTACCACCTAGTTGTCAACCACCGGTTTATTCATGATCTTTGACAGCTACTACAGTTCTTATTTGCTCAAGAAATACTCCCAGCCTTCTTATTTTTTCTTAGAGTTAGTTGTGATGGGGATATTCAATTGGGGTCATGCTTCTACAATATGGTTGATGCCTTTGTCTATGTGAAATTTATGTAGTACCAGTACTATGCAAAGGAAATTATCATGCAAATCATCATAGAACCTTTTTTTAACATTGTTTACAAATGTTTTTTCTTCGATTACTTATTCTTCACAACATTCGTTTGTGATTTGTTCTTCTCACGAATATAAGTTTGTTCAAACTCCATTTTTTAATTTTGATAGAAATTCCTTGTCCTTAGTCATTTTTTTCATGTGCAATTCTATCTAGCAACTTATTTATCTCCATGAGAATGGATTCTAAGAATCTCATGTGTTTTTATAAAAAACCCGTACTATAACTTGTGCAATTGTTAATATGTTTCTTCTAGCATCTTTCAAGTAATTGACTTTTATATGCTACCACTTGTGAATCTCCTTCTCATTCAACATCTATGCATGCATGTGTCATTCTATAAATCCCAAATCAGGTACTACCAACAATAGAACCAATGTTATAATGTAAGTGATTACATAGTATATAGTTACCAACATTATACATAACCAACCGTATTATACAACAAGACAATATATAGGCAAGCATACCGAGAGAGAGGAAGAGAATATAGTAGTGGAACCAATAATAAGTAGTATTTATTATATTATACTTATCTGACTTGTTTACGCCATGGATTCTTTCCTTTATATAGGATTACAAACATAGAAGGTAGTTATAACTTATGATTTACTTAACTAACTTGTTCAATAACCTTGACCACATGGTTGATTGAATTTATTAGGAAGTTGATCGAGTCAATGAGGTGGTCAATCGATCTAATTTCTTAGTTGAATTTAATCTCTAGCCAACTAGGTCGATCAGGCTTCTCCAACAACACTCAAGTGTTACCAAGTGGAGAGGTTGGTGAATTGAGAGTTGACTACATTGGAAATGATTTGTGGACACCTAAGAATATTTGATAATCAACTTGTTCATTAGGGTTGTTTACGTACAAAAATGACACTTTCCTTGGTAAAGAAATTGTATCTCGAATACATTGTAGTGACACAAGCAACACACTAGCCCCATAACCCAATTGTGTTATGAAAATATGACAACACATTACAAAATTCAAGATCCCTTGGGGATTTTAAATGCGTCCTATAACCGACTTAGATCTATCTTAAACTTGGATCTATCAAGCACCAAGAGCAATCCAATTCCTTGAGGTGTAATTTTTTTATCTTAAATTTTTACACATGAAGAAAAAAATTACACCTTGAAATATTTTATCCCTCTCCATGCTTAATGTATCTAGCTTTGAAATGAAATCAAAATATTTTTGTTTGTTTGTTTGTTTAAGACGACATCATTTTTATTTTTTTATTAGAACGACATGTTACATAACATTACGCGACGTTAATCATTACAAATATCTCCCCAATATTGGGTTGTAAAGCACCTCGCTACTCTCGGTGCAACAAACTATATTAACCCTAGTTACCAACCTAACATTCCAAAATTTAGTTAGCCTATTTATGAGATCCCTCTCATGAATTGAAATCTTAGAGCACTTGTAACATCAATTGAATCTATCCCTTGATGATGTATGAATTTTAACATATTGATATTTCTTGATTAATTCAAAAAAATCATCTCTATGCTATAGGTTTTCTATATGCTAGCCTTGTGAATGTTCAACCTTAGGATTGTTATGAAATATAAACAAAACAACAACACCAATGAACAATATTTCAGCTCTTAATAATTTCAATTCAATACGCAATTCAAGAGATAAGATATTAAAGTGTCCTAATAAGTTTCAACTGCCTAGGGAAATATTATCAAGCATGTAACACCCCGGTTTTGACCCCATTTGCATTAAAGGTACATGATGTATATATTGTAATTAATCGTGGTGAGGAGCTAAAGGAAAAAGCCCCACCATCGATTTGGTTGTGTATGTTTCGACAATGGGGATAGTTGCCGATGGTATATCGTGCTATCTGGCACATTATAGTTTGGCATCATGTAAATACGCACATCAAATAAAATAAACCACAACCAGCTACGACGGGGCAACGTTGAATGAAAAGGGCATGATTCCAANAACACTGTCAGTCCTTTCCCACGCATACACTCCACCAGCGAGTTGACCTCACGTTGGAAGCAACCTCCACTGCCATTCTCTCCACGACGCCACTCTTCCCTGGTCTGTTCACTCTCACGCAGGGACGCGCAAGCGGAGGCCGGTTCATCTTCCTCACGTGGAGCTAAGTAAGAAGGGGGGGGGGGGTTGTTGGTTGCTTCCCCTCTCTCACGCTTTTTGTCGGTCTGTGGTGGTATTCCTTCCATTCACGCAGAGAATCGATTTTCCTTTGGCGTTATGGAGCTATGTATAGTTTCCATCCTTCATGGTGGATCGTGAGCTGTAGACCGCTGTGTTTTCTTCCATGTTTTGCCTGGGCTGTGTCTTTTTCCTTTGCGCACAGGTTGAGAGTTGTGCTTTCCCCTTTTATGCCTGTGTAAGTTCTCCATCCATTGCATGGAGGAATTGTGTGCTGTGGGCTCTTGGATGTTGGACGATTGCTAATTTCCACATCCGTTGGCTGAGTTTTCCCATGTCTATGCTAGGAGTTCTGCTTCTATCCCAACTGTGGACTGTGTAAGGTTGCCATATGTTTTCATTGTGAGTTTTGGGCTGTCGATTCACCCTGGTTTTGGGTTGCTTCTTGGTTGCTGAGGCGCCTGATGTCTTTTGGGTGTTGTTGCTAGTTGTTTTGGCCACGCCAGGGCCAAGAACAACTTTAGAGTGTGGTTGGACCTGAGCTATGTTTCACCCTTTGTTTGGGGTTGTCACCCTGTTGTCTTTGCCTTCTTCACAGAGCTGTGAATGGATTGTTTTGCTGCAGTATGCAGTGGTTGGTCTTCGGACTGTTGTGAGTGGGATTAGAGTCTGGATATGCATGAGAAGACTGATGTTGAGGCCACCAGCTTGGCATTTAGCCTATCCTAGCTCCTTGATGACCTGGTAAAATCCTACTGTGTGGGTTTGGCTGATTGGAAAACCTTGGCTATGTGTAAGCCTACATTGACCCTTATTCCTTGAGGAATCATGCCCAGCTCGGGGGTGGCAGTGTTGCTGAGATATTGATGAGCACGCTGGCCTATGGTTGGGTGGAACGTTGCAGCGACATAGCTGGTTGCGGGGCGAGTTCTTCATTAAAAGATAAGTACTCCTGACTATTTCATTTTTGCAATTATATCTACTGTTACATGAGAATGATGAACATGATAAATGCTGGAGTGTATATGTTTGCTTCCGCTGAATGTTGAGTAACCATGCATCTTAGTATGTATTATGTTAAGCTTTTTATTTCAGCATTGATGTCTGTTCATGTTCATGGGGTTGTTTGCCCGTATGTTTGGTGTTAGTAGCGTCCTCTTCGTCGGTCGAAGGGTCGGGGACGTTACAAAGCATATAATATATCTAAAACACTTATGAAAGTTGTAAATACAACAACAAAACTAACCTAATATTATTCAATTTTAATCTTAAATTACTTAACACATCTTCCCTTAACTTATGTAAATTCAAGAAGACATATAATGTTGGAAAATACAAACCATGAGGAATATATATGGAAAAACAAATATACAATCACATAGCCTTATCACAAGATTAGTAAAATCGTGTAGCTCTCCAATACCCTAAGTAGAGAAAACCAAGAAAATCCTAGTCCACCCCAAGGAGATCCAATAGCATGCATCACAAAAACATGCCAAGAAGAAATATATTCTTCTTCTTCTCTTCATGAATTACAACTCTAGGGTTTCATCTCATAACCTTTTTATCCAAATCTCCAAGGGATGAAACCCTAATCCTAGGCTTCAATATGCTCCAAGAAGCTCAAGAAACCCTATCAACTATGAGAGAGAGAGAGAGAAGTAATGTGCTCCTCTTGATCACAAGAATGAGTGAGTTAAGGTCACCCTCATTTCTCTATATATATGAGAGGTAAGGAAGACCAATAATACATATGTGGATCTATGCCCTTATAAGCAACCTAGAACAACACATGTAGACTCACACATGTGGAGCACTACACTTGAAGAGTACACATGTCAAGCTTCAGGTGATGTCATCTACAAGAAAGGATCCAAGTGAAGGCGAATTCAACAAGGTTTGTCAAATATTTCTCCTATGTTGTCTCTTTCTCATGGACAACATATTATTAAATGAAAACCCTAACTAAATACTACACATAATGATGCTTCCACAACTAACTAGAGCATTCCACAACTGTGAACTAGCACACAACATCATGACAATGCAAACATTCTCATATATGCATTATTAATAATGAAAATACTGATTACATACACCTCCCTTTCCCATGGCAGGAAAGGGAGTTGTAGAACTCACTCCCTTGGCCTTCTCTTATGCACCTACAACTCTCAAGAACTCGGGAGGGGATATACAACACTAGTAAGAACAAGACATTTTCAAAAGTCTCCTAAAACCCTCTATTTATCCCATGCTCGATGGAGGTGGGAATTAAATGCTCCACTACCTCCATTTACATTAAAAATCATTCTCAGCTCGTAACAAACTCATTTATGACCATATTATTAAGCCAAAACCTCTTGGTTGCATTCACACACAACTAGGACCTAACATACCCCCACCATTATCTGTTGACTCACCCTCGAGTCAACCAATGAAGATAGGTACAATATGAAAACCTTAAGTGCAATTGTTGCAACAATCCATTGGAAGAATCTACTCCTCTCTCTTCTCCTCATCCCGAGCTCTAACTTCAAGGTGTCTTGTAGTTACATGCCAATCACTGTCACAATCATCCATTTATACCCGTAACTAAGTTCAACCATCCACAAGTACATGACTCAAAGAATCTGGTCGTCATTTCTTTTTGTGCCCACCATGTAACAAAACCTATTTCCAAGAAGATAATGATAACCATCATGGTAGCTAAGCCCAATTCCCATACTCTTATAAATCCATCCGAGTTTAAACAAGGGCAAAATACCACTATTGTATAAAGGTTCATTAAAACCATGGTGGACCCCAATCATCGAGAAAGATTATCGCACAACCATGGCTCTGCAAAACTCATCTCAACTTAAAGTCCAAATTCACAAAAAAAGTTGTCATTAGTTGCATTACATGACTGAAGGTTATAACTTAGCAAATTAGAACCAAGGTGCCACCTTCACCAGTGTAAGATAAATCAAGAATAATTATAAGTCGTAGATTTCAATCATTGAGATACTTTTAAGATCATGACCCCTCATTGGCCTTTGAAAGATAATCTCAAGATGGGCCAAATGCAACTAAACTATAACAACTCCTTTACATCATTCATCTTAGACTTATCCACACACAATGGAAAATATGATAAGCAACTCAAGTCCACGCACAAACTCATTATTAATTTTATTACATTATGCAATCAAATTAAGTAAAGTTAAAAGGGAGGAAATATTCTACAACCTGCTGCAACTTGGCGATTTCAAATGATCATTTTGCAATTGCTTAAAGCATCTAGAATTCCTTCCGCAACCTTCTGTGCAAAACTTTACTACTCCAAGGCAGGTGGACAATGTTAGTGTTTGAGCAAAATGGAGATTCTTGAACTTCAAAATTTTAATCCACAATTGCAGTGCAGATAGATCTCATCAATAATACAAAGAAATAAATAAATCAAACCATAGAACACAGGATATACCCTAGGAAAACCCTCCACTAATTCGAAGGATAAAAAACCCATCGAACAATCTTAGAGTATGATTGATAAGTGGTAGAGAATGATTACAACACAATAGCATATTACTTTCATGGAGAGAACCAGAGAGTGGAGATCAAAATGGAACATCGTATCTAACTTACCAAGTGCATAGCACTTTAATAACAAGTCAAATTAGGCTATACAATAAAAATAGAATGTTTGCATGCATCAGTGACTTATTAACACTTAGAACACCGATACATCTTCAATCATGCACCCCCCATTAATCTGGAGCCAAGATGGCACTCTATAATTATCTCCCACTAGAAGATATGCGCCCTCACTTAATTAACTAACTCTAACTGAGTTGTTAACTAAGTGTACTGAACTGAACTGGATGGAACTGAGTGTAACTGCATACAATTGAGTGTAACTGAACAGAGCTGAATGTAACTGAACATAACTAGTGTTTCTCCATCAGTGTCATCTTCAACAACCACTTGCATAAATTAAGGAGTTTATTTCTTAGTTAAATGAACTTGTTTACCATAACTAATACTAAATTGATGTCTTATCAATTCAAGTTCACTTGGCGGCAACATGGGCAATTCGAATTCTCTCTCTGTCTCTGTTCTTATATAAATTATCTCTGTATGGTCCATATGTGTTTTCATAAATTCTATATCATATTATACTCATAAGATTGTTTCTGAACCTATGATCATAGGTATTACACTAGGTCATATAGTCACATTCTAAAGTAAATCACTCTAGACATAGTTAATCCCTAAATGAGACTTGTAGCACCTGTTGACCATGACTAGCCATACATCACATAGTATATCCTTGAAACTTAATACAACATAAGTCATGTGAACTTGATACACCATAAGTTCCAGAGTTGACACAACAAGTCTCAAACCTTAACATAAGGTCATGATATTAACCATAAGATCCTAGTGCAAGCATCTCTCCTGAATAGGACTCGATCGAGGTCCTAGCTTGATACAACACAATCTCTTTAACTTAACACAATAATTTAGCGTTTAAACTTAATACAACATAAGTTCCAGACTTGACACAACAAGTCTCATGGAGAGGATATGAATCTAATTACAACATAGATTCTGAACTTGATTACAACACAAGTCTCATCAGAATGACTCCCAAAGTTGTACTCTCAAAAGATAAACTACCCCAAATGCTTCCGAAAGTTTGCAGGGAACATTCACTAAAAATATCTTAGAAATACATGGTACCCTAGGCACCAAATGCGATATAGCTTTGCACAACACAATAGTACAGTGCAAATGTATTGCAGTAGACAACCATCAACAAGCAAAATGGGAGCCATGAAGAAAACCCTATCTTCACACACTGGAACACCACTTCACCACAAATTGGTCACACTTCTTTATATCACTTATCGCTTAGCAAATCAAAAGGGAAATCAACCCGTGTTCTATTGTTCTTTGAAGTTATAACTATCCACAAGTTTAACATGGTCGACATGTTTAACATGATAGACAAGGGAAATGGTAATCATCCTCAACAACTCACAACCATAACGCATTGTTATTTTTTTTTCACCGAAAATTACTACCCTTAGTATTCAACCATATTGTTATCTATCAACATGATTGCAACCCAAATTGTTCAAACATAACTTATGGGAATCCTCGTGATAGAAACTACATATTCCATTGTCGATCTGAATTTTAGTGGGAATATGGTATAAATTCGGATGTATAAGTCATAAAAGCATTAAATGGAGAGGGCACTCTCTCCCATCCATGGTATTTGACAACCCATGGTTGTGTTCCATGGTATGGATTTAAGGCACAATGTACCTCTCCCATCCATGGTATTTGGAAACCCATGGTTTTGTCCCATGGTATGGCTCCAATGAACATTGTAATAATGTTATAAAAAGACTCTATGCCTTCTCCATAAAGCATTCAAGGATTTTTTACATCCAACATTTCCCTTATTCTATTAAGTTATTTTTGAGTTATTGGTTTGAGTGTGTTTCTTAGTATAGTTTGAGAGGTGGGCCTCAAAGAACCCTCTTTGAGTCTCACCCCTCCATGTAGCCTATTTACGATATGTTTCTCTATGTTACTATATGGATCAATTGTTATCAATTTTGTAGCTTTAATATCCTCCTCTTTCGACATTCAAACCTCCTAGATCTAATCCCCCAAGTTCCAAATCATTGGTATCAGAGCAGGTAACCATTCCATGGGAATGAGGGTTGAGTAGAGTTCAGCTTCAAAGATTTGCAGGAATTTCCAACCTCCTTTTTCCACTCTCAAATTCCATTAGTTAGTCCATACACTAGTTTCTATGTTGCATCCATAGATTCCATGACCTCTACAACAGTCTATGTTTTTCTACAAACCCTTGGAAACCTACACTCATCAATCTATGGATGACGACCCACTTCTTAAAACTTTAGAGAGATGTTGTGATCTCTACAATATGTTTCAAGGGTTTCTCCATATCTCATTTAAAATATTGTTTTTCATTTAAAATGGGTATTTCACGATTTTTCATTTGGCTTCCTAGTTTGTGAGATATGCTTGTTTGAAGCGGCACATGTTTGAACACAATGCGAACTTGTGTAGAACATATTTAAAAAAGTACCAGTGACTCCAAATAATATCTCATAGGATCTACCATATCTCATTGGAAAGGTATTTATGTCAACTAAAATAGGTATTTCACATTTTTTCATTTGGATTTTTTGTTTGAGAGTTATCATCGATTGAAGCAACATATGTATGCAAAACAGTGTGTGCACGTCCCTTGAGCTTCAACAAACATTGAGTCTCATTCCTTTGGCCACCACAGAGAAAATATGTTATATCGATGGAAATGTCTCTTCGAGATATCAAGTGGGTCTTCAATGGAATTCAATTTTATCATCTACATTAGAAGCTAAGAATGGATCTGTCGCAAGGCATCAATTGCACCAAAGATTGTGAATTTTTTTCAAGTTTTGGACTTTTATTAAATCCTATTGTAATCATGGTTATGAGTTAACCACAAAAACTCTTAGTTATTGGTCAACCACATAACGCCCACGGTTATGTAATCACGGTTATGGGTCAACCACACAAAACCCACGATTATGGTTATGAGTCAACCACACAAAGCCTATGGTTAAGGGTCAAACACACAAAATCCACAGTTATGGTTATGGGTCAACTACACAAAGCCCATGGTTATGTTTTGTAATCATGGTTAGGGGTCAGCCACACAAAAACCATGGTTAGAGTTCAACCACACAAAACCCACAGTTATGGTCACAGTTATGGGTCAACCATACAAAACCCATAGTTATGAGTTAACCTCCAAAACCCTTCTCTTCATTGGTAATTCACACATTGTAATCATGGGTCTCTTTTTAGCATGAAATGATGGGACCATCATTTTCTAAGGAGAGAAGAATGATCCGAATTTAGGGGGAATATTGTATAAATTCAGATGTATAAGTCATAAAAGCATTAATTGGAGAAGCCACCCTCTCCCATCTATGGTATTTGACAACCCATGGTTTTGTTCCATGGTATCGCTTGAAGGCACACTGTACCTCTCTCATCCATGGTATTTGACAACCCATGGTATGACTCTAAGTCACTTTGTAATAATGTTATAAAAATGTTCTTTGCCTTCTCAGTAAAGCATTCAATGATTTTTGGCATCCAAATTTTCTCTTACTCTATTAAGTTAGTGTTGAGTTATTTGTTATGAGTGTCTTTCTTACTATAGTTTGAGAGGTGAGGCTCAAAGAACGCTCTCTGAGACTTACCCCTCCATGTGGCCTATTTAATCTATGTTTCTTTATGTTACTCAATGGATCAATTGTTAACAATTTTGCAGCATTAATCTCCTCCTCTTTTAGCATTCGATCCTCCAAGGTATCATCCCCCAAGATCTGGATCAATTGATATGATGGATCAAACAATGAGCCATCACTTCTTCACAAATGTTCTTATCAATTCTGCAACATATTCGTGTTGCAATTGGTTTGAAACTCTGCAAGGAGAAACAACACTTGCTCGACACAATAAAACTTATGATAAGATCACAACCCCCCTTGTATCAAGGACAATGTTGCATGCCTTTTTGGACTCTTCTATCAAATTACGCAACTCAAGATGAGTGTTGCATTAAATCCTGCATAATCTTGACATCAAGGATCAATAATGTAAGCTTGGGTCTTCTTGAATTATTAATATTATTGGGTCAATGAAGCACAATACATTATGAGGCATGGGCTACTTGAAACGATCCCACTTACATTTATCAATACTTTCTATTGCACTTTTATCCATGTTTGAAGGATATTGTTAATATGGCAAGGGGTTGCGGCCTCTATACTTGGTCGATGGCCCATATTGATATACCAGATATAACAACAAAAATGGTTGGAACCATTGTCCCTTATTCAAAACAAATATCAAGAATGCAATGGATAGATATACACACAATTTAAGAGCTAAGAAACCACCACGGCCCCTTCGTCCAATAATAATGTGGATTGATGACACTTGATCCATAAAATCTCTATTTATAGCCAAAACATCCTCAAACCATTGATCTTAAAGAAATCTAAAAAAAACACTGAGTTCTTTAACTTGAGAGCTAGATCTAGATGAAGCCAAGTAACCATCCATCCATTTATGGAAATGTTCTAGATCACTTCAATAGAGGTAGAAAAATCCCTTAACCCCGGGTTATTTTGTAGATCCTTCTCCCTTGCCATTGCTGCCACCTGACCAAGGAAGTGAAGAACGCATATTTCATCTGTAGCTTATAATATTCCCGATGGTCTCATCATTCCAATAGTCTTTGATATTAGCAAACTTCGTGTTCTTTGGAGAAACGATATTTACTTCGTTTATTTTCAAAGGATTCAAAAACTTGCCGCTCGATACACTTGATCCTTCCACCGCACGAGTACCTTTAGACTTGGGAATATTTATGTCGTGTGGACCATCATCATCATCATGTTCACCTGTTACATTGTAGCATTCCATCTAATTCTATATTGTCACACTGCTCTGATGGAAAGTTGTCATCGACACGGGAATATCTTTAAAGATCTTAGTCTTGATTACTTGCAACATAGCATCAATTGATAGATTATCATCAACAAATTCAAATGTATGCGTGAAGCTGGTAGCTATCTCTTCCCATTCAACTGTTCCTCGTCGGAGCTCCACCGACGTATACTAGTTCCTCAGTATCATGTCCAATGTGTGTACAAATTGGTGGACCCATTCATGTCGCAGAGATGCTTCCCGTGTCACACGATAATGCTCAATGTGTACGGCAGGATTATTCAGTCCTGTGTATTTCTGACTAGTGTAGAGAACCCTTTCTCCAAATCGGGCTTGAATCCATCAATCCTCGACATTGGTACTATTATAAAATAGATTGCTTATGTGCAACCCACCATCTGGTAGGTGTAGCTTTCAATGCGAAATAGAGAGATAACAAGTGTTGAGTTCCAGTCACTTTCACTTCAAATTCTGTAAGAAAATATTTCAAGTTAGGTAAACCTTCATAGGTAGGTAGATCACATACCTCGATACCTACCTGTTGCACATACTTTGTGATTCTTGCACATTTCTGCATGGATACTTCATGTAATTGGTTTTGCTAGTTTTCTAGAGCTTCTCCTAAATCTGATGTGCAGGAGCTAACGCTTCACCAACAGAGTTTTCCATCGGTCGTCGGATTCACATAATCATCCATCACATAAGTAATATTATAGATATGGTCTAGATATACACCTTTTCCTTCTCGATTCACCTACTCGACATACCTCTCGTATTCTAGAGGATCAATTGGTGCGACCACCCTTGGCTCTGCATCCTCAAACGTTAATATCATCTTCTTAAAATTGAGAATAGTCTGGTTATCAATGGCCTAGTCGATCCGTAGAAGTGTGAAATACATATTTGTATCATTGACAATGTCTATCACCTCAAAGTCTGCGTAATTCCTTAGTCCTATATTGACAGGAACCTGTGTCAATCGACCAATAGGCATAACCTTCGACTGATTGGTTAATCTCAGCTGAACATGAGACCATACTAGTCTTATATTTCTCATACTTTTCCATGTTTGTCTAGTGAGAATGTTAACATTTTATCCCAACTCTAGAATGATATAATCCATGTCATAATCACCTATCTAGGCATTCATTCTTAGTTCGCAACCAATTTTCAGTATTTTCCCAATGTGGTGAACTCTTCTTTCAGGTCGCACGCCTGATTGAGGTTCTTCAACTAAGGCGGATAGTTCTGCGACAACATCTTTATCTTGTATTAATGTTCAACAACTTTTAAAGAAATCTATCAATTTACTAACCTTCTTTGTCGATATTTTTTGAAAATAGTTGTTCAAATTGTTCTCCAGAATTGGTCCTTTATTCGAAATTGTAACAATAGTGGAAGTCGATGCTTGATTTCTGTTGACAAATTCATGTTGTGCGTCCAAGAACATTTACTTTTATTTCTATACATCAAATGGTGTTTTCCTCTGTTGTGTTGGTCGCAGTCTCGATTTTCCATATGGCGCTTCTTGATCTACTCCAATCACATCACCTCTTGTAATAATAGAAATATTTGGCTCTCTAAGTTCAGCAGAGATATTTTGGATGTTTGGGTTAGCATTTTGAGGTGGGTTTTGGTTTCCCACATTTCTGGCCTACCACTTCACAATCAACTGAGGGAATTCTTTGATAGTGTGGTCAAATGCTTTACAATACGAATACGTTGAGGTAGGATTGATACACTCTTTGGAAAAATGTCCAGGTTATTAACAATTATAACAAATGACTTGGATCCTTCCGCAACCAAATCCTCGTCCTCGTCCTCGACCTCTAAAAATACCACCTCCCCTAGGCTGAGGGTACTGTTCCTGAGGGTATTGAGTTTGAGATCGCACAACCTGCATCTGTTCGTCAGTCTTCATTAGGTATGTGTCGACTATTTTCTCCTGCAGCAGCTAATATCCTCTACAGTCTTTCTTGCCATGACCCATCGATCAACAGAACTTATAATATAATATGGATGGTGCGCTTACTATCTTTTGTAAATACACTCGCATTCCTTCGACCGATGTCCTCTAGTCTGGAAGATTCTACACCGAGGCATTCTTTATGTATTTATCGGATTTGGCACTCTTGATGCGACATAATTCATAAATGTTGGACACAAATCTTTATGATTGCCTTTAGTTCTACATCATGTACACCAAAGTTTCTCTTGCACTTCTTTCTTTTTCTTGATATCCTGAAGTTGCAACATAAGGTTGGCAAGATGCAACTGTATCTACATCATCCATGCACCAGTTTCTCCGACTAGTGAAGCTTCCAATTTCATGGTGAGCTCAAGAGCCTCACTCTGGAATACAATCTTCTATTGCATCAAATGAATACGTATATGTGGTAACATCGCTACGATAAACCATTCTTTATGTTGGACGTTTAGCATTTGAAAACTTACTTTGGCCATCATATTTTTCAATCTTTGGTCAAAGTCCCAAACAAACTCCGTAGGAAATTGCTTAATATCATTTATTTTTGTAATGCACTACGACTCGGATTTAGGCTTCTTAAACTCATCTATTAATCCTGTCTAAAATTGATCTAATGTCTTCTACTAGATTCCTGCTGGAACCAAATAGAATTTCATATACCAGTCCAACGCATAAGCTTTCTTTATGGACTCATCTTAGACATGTCGCACAGTCTATACAACTTCACATAGGAACCAGTGTTGTCTGGAGTCCTCTAACCCATTCCCATTGAAGATCGATAACTTTATATCATTTCCATCGATTATGTTTACTCTTGGTATCTCTGAACTAAATATTTTATAGTGGAAGTTCCTTAACTATTATTTCCATTATTACTGTTGTTATGATTGACAAAACCACTAGGTGATGTGTTTCTAGATCTTACCTCGGGAGATGTACGTGGGGTCGCGGGTATGTCGTAATCTTGATCTTGATATGGGAACTCTTCTTCTTTTTCAGATATAAGCTGGTATTCCTCTTCTTCGTCACAACATCCTTCATTGAAATGCGACGCCAATTTGTAGTCCTCTCTTTCGGTCATGCTACAGCTTCATCTTCTTGTCGCAGTCATTCTCTTTCCCAACCGAAATCTTCTTCCACTCCTTAGGCGTCCACCTTCTATAGCTTAGTTTCACTATCGCCAGAAAACATATCAGCTTACTTTAATCAATTTTATTCAAACCTTTATTGCGACATATCTCGAGTCTCCATACACAAATATTTATCCGTTAGATTGCATTCTCATAATCCCTTTTTCACATACCAGCATTTTTATCCATAGTTTCAAATATTTCAGATATTGACCTCTAGGTTCTTAAAAAAAAAATCTTTCTATTCATTCTACGACCTTATTGTGTCGACTGCAATTTCTATGATATATCCCTCCAAGATACTATCAACCCAAAAGTTGACAACTCTAGTAGTTATATGATTACTAACTCTTTTCAAACGTTGGATTAGCTGAAGACTCCACTCTATAAGTTCTCCACCTTGGAAAATTTTCTTTAGGTTACTAGCTTCGACAACCACTCATGCAATACAATGGGAAATTCGCTAAAGAAAATATGTTGAATGTCTGTGTAAAAGTGTCGTTCCAACCATTATGTCGGGCTCAGTTGCGATCCTTCACTTTCTTCTTGTGCAAACTCTAGTGCTTTATAATCAACCCAATCTTGAATTCCAAGCTTTGTCGGGTGCCAAAACATATCTCTGTCAGAATTATTCAAGTCCCGACAACAAAACCATTGTTGGCATACTTTCGATCGACTCAGGTTTAGATCCCTTATTCGTCAACAAAACCCAAGATATCGACCCGACAAAACTGAACTCTGACGACAACACATACAACACAGATGAAGTTTCACCCGATATATCTTATGGGGACTGCTAAAACCAGATTTATGTAGTTATGTCAGAGAATTTCCTTATCATAACACCATCAGGTCACTCGACCGAAACCGAGAAATAGACTTTTGTTTCATACATTCATTCAAGACAATAATCTATTGATCCATCGACATATATCAGAGTGTGTAACATAAAACATTAACTATTATTCCATACGATCGTATCATTAGATGGCGACGCATATATAAATTCATTCACCACAAATTTTTCTCGACACATTCAGATCATCTCATTCAAAACAAATATGCATTCGACATAAACACATGTATTAAAGACACACAGAAACAAGATGTAACGTTGAAATCCATCCGAAAAAAACCACAAAGGTACTCTTCATCTGGCATGAAAAATAGTTTAGCACCTTTAATCTGCAGACACAACCTGCAGAATCTTCTTCTAATCTTCTTTACAATTCATATATTCTTCTCTCGTCTCATGCTCTCTGGTTTTGGTCTCTCTCTCTCTCTAGCAAGACCAAAGAAACCTTTTAAGTGCAAAACATCCCAAGTAAAGATCTTTTTTTAAACGCAACCACATGACGATTTTGATTTTCTAAGGATAATGTTCTTTCTGCAACCACTTAGTCCACCAACGAGCACTATCAACATTTTCATTCTCAATGATCAAGTCATAGGCCAATTTTGCCGTAACCTCTCCAGACTTCTTGTTTTGGACCCATACCAACTAGTCCAAATTATTAAATGAAATACCTGCCAGAATTCGGATCTTGCACCTACTTGTTTATAAAATATTTTTCTTGTAGTTTAAAATAAGAAAAACAAAAAGTTTATAAAATATTTTTTTATAATTTAAAATAAGTAAAATCAGGAGTCTAACATAAGTCCAAATAAATATTTTTCTTATAGTTTAAAATAAGTAAAACAAGAAGTTTAACATAAGTCCAAATTACAATAATTAGATCTCTAGCAAAGGCATAATGGATTGCCCCAAATATAATGGATTGCCTCTGAAAAAAATAATGGATTGCCCCAATCTCTATTTTTATGTGAATGAATTGTTGCTGCCTTACCTAATGGATCTTATTCAAAAAGGTTGGCCACTTACAATAATTGTATAATTCTTAAGTAACCTAAGATATGGAGGTTAGGGTATTTGAGTTAGTGTGTCTGGTTATGATTAAGATTGTTTTCCAAGGCCTTGACTTTTGTTTAGGTCAATTAACACATAAACTAAACACATGATGGTTTTGTTTTGTTAACTTTCAAAGGCTAAATAGAAACACATTATGATTTTAAATTAGGTTGTATATATTTAACTATGTTGTTTAAATATAATAAACTTCAATTAAATGTCACTTACTTTACAAGGAAAACAAAATCTAGTTACATATTGATGACAGAAAAAATTTAAACAAAGAATTAACTGGATAAACATATTTTGCCCGAAACTTTATTATTTTGTAAAGAATTCCATTCAATCATCGGTTAATTATTGGGAGGAATGGTACAATGTTTGCAATCAAATGTAGTTTTCAACGAATATATTTTTACTTTAGTTTAAAGGAATCCAATATCCATTACAATTAATATATGCTTATTCCATTACAATTAATATATGCTTAAAAAAATATAATTGATCATTTTTGTATTAATATTTTTTTTAATTCAAAATTAAAAAAATCCAAAAATAGTGTGTTTTTATTAATAATTTTTTTAATCCAAAATTAAAAAATATCCAAAAATTATCTTTATCTTATTTAATTGAAAAAATATAAATCATAAAAATTTATTTTAATAAGTATCTCCTTATCCTTTGTCAATTCACACTTTTGCTTTGATCGTATCTTTATTTTTACTTTAATTGAAAAATATGATCTTATCTTTATTTTTACTTCAATTGAAAAATATGTAACTGGTAAAAAATTATTTTAATAATTAATTAGATTATGTTTTTTACTTTTCTAACTTAACAATTTTTATTATTCCTCTAACCCATCACTTTTTATTTTTTAAATAATACTTTTAAGAAAGTAGAAATGATCCTCCCTTTCCACAAACTTAACAAAACCTTAAATCTTTGTTAGATCATTTTTTAACTCGTCTTCTAACCCAAGACTTTTATTATTCCTCTAACCCATCATTTTTTTATTATCTTTTTTATAATACTCTTTAGAAAGTAAAAATGATCCTCACTTTTTGCAAACTTATCCACTTCACCTTAAATTTAGCTTTTAAATTAAATTAATTTTTTATACTAGGGAATCTGCAAAGAATAAATTTAGCTTTTAAATTAAATTAATTTTTTTTTATAGTAGGGAGAATAAATTTAGCTTTTAAATTAAATTTATTTTTTTATACTAGGGAATTTGCAAAGAAAGTAAAAATGATCTTTACCTTTTGCAAACTTACCCACTTCACTTTAAATTGAGCCTTTAAATTAAATTAGTTTTTTATAGGGAAATTTCGCTTTTAAATTAAATTAACTTTGTTTATAGTAAGAAATTTGCAAAGTAAAAATGATCTTTACCTTTACCTTTACCTTTTGCTAATGTAAGCACTTCACTTTAAATTTAGCTTTTAAATTAAATTAATTTTCATAAGGAAATTAAAGCTTAAAATTATGCACTTCACTTTAAATTTAGCTTTTAAATTAAATTAATTTTTCATAAGGAAATTAAAGCTTAAAATTATTATTTTTTTATATTAGAGAGAAATAAGTAAGTGGAGACTTTAAATTTAGTTTTTAAATTAAATTAATTTTTCATAAGGAAATTAAAGCTTAAAATTATTATTTTTTATATTAGAGAGAAATAAGTAAGTGAAGACTAAGGGTGACAAATACTCTACATGCTGTCGCACTGTCTGCGGTCGAATCCTTTACTCGCACTGTCTGCTGTCGAATCCTTTCCAAAGTAAGATCCACCGGCAGACAGTGCGACCACCGTCGCATTTAATGCTCTACAACATGTAGAGTATTTTTCGCCAGGACTAAGCTGGTGCTCACATGACACGAGTCTTCCCAACAGCCCACACTGATGCTCACGGACACGTACATGAGCAAGCTCGGGTATAATTTAAATCCATGACCTCCATTACAACATAACACGGACACGTACATGAGCAAGCTCGGGTATAATTTAAATCCATGACCTCCATTACAACATAACACGGACACGTACATGAGCAAGCTCGGTATAATTTAAATCCATGACCTCCATTACAACATATGACTTCCTATTAAGAGAATCCTCAATAAACCACTCAATAAACCACACCCATAAACTATATCTAGGCAGTTTTTAAATTAATTTAAAAACCATTAATAAAACCTCTTAAAAAATATTCAAAAATATTAAAAAACATTCCCTACAAATTTAACAAACCCTTAAAACATTTAGTTTTTAAATTAATAAAATTAAAAAAACCTTAAAACATTTAGTTTTTAAATTAATAAAAATATTTAAAATGTTGAAAAACATTAGAAAACAAAATAACATTAAAAATACCAAAAATAAAAACAGAAAATAGAGGTATTTCTATTAGCAGGTGCCACAGCATAGGCTACATAAAAGCAGTATATTTGCCTATATCTTTTTACAAGCTGCTATACTTTACCGTAGACTGCGAAACCCTGGCCCTCACAAAACCCAAAGACTCCGAAACCCTCGCCCTCACTTGCCACTTGCAGAAATATCAATACTTTTGAAATCGCTCGCAGAGACGGCGTCGGGTCTAGTCTTGGGGGCTTTGACGGTCAGGACACCGTTCTCCAGTTTAGCAGATATGCCGTCGGCATTCACATTTTCCGGCAGCCGGAATTGCTTCATGAATTTCCCGCTTGACCGTTCCACCCGGTGAAACTGGTCCGTGTTCTGAACATCTTCTTTGTGTCTTTCTCCACTTATGCGCAGACTGCCGTTGTGTACAACTTCGACCTTTACTTCTTCTTTTCTCAGCCCTGCAAACATGCAACGGAGCAGCCCGTTATTTAACCGAAGAACTGCAAACTGAAAAGCAGAGCAAATAAAACAAGAAAAGTGCAACTTACCGGGCAAATCCGCGGTGAAAATATGAGCTTCGGGGGTTTCCTTCCAGTCGAGCCTGGTGTTGGCAATGGCCTGCGCATCCCGTGAGAAAGAAAAGGCTGGGGTATCGAGCGCGCTGCCGAAATCGAAGGCATCCCAGATTCGAGGAACAGGAGCCCACGGATTGAACAGGCTGCTGCTGCTGCGGTCCCATGGATCCCAGAGGCTACCGGGTGTCGATCTACCGAAGAAAGGAGTCAGTGCCATTTCTTCAAACTTTTACTTGTCGTTGCAGCAGTGAAATCGACCAAATCTGAGGTATAAAACGCTTGCGTTGATATAAAGCACAGGAAATTCGCCGAGACAATCGTTGTAGGGAAATGGTAGACGGTAAATGATTTATAGGCGTGGAAGGATTTGATGGAATCGTTAACAACGATGGTTCTAGAGACCCTACCAAAGCTTAAGCTAGAAGTTTCCAGAACCACCTTTTCCGATCATTTTCTTTATTTTTCTTATATTTTTAACTTTATTAAAAAAAACAATTTAATTTGGAGTAGTTTATTTATTTTTGAGATTTTATGCTGTGTTTTGGTTGAAATCTTAGGAATTGTTTTTTGGTAAAATTTAATTCTTGAATTGTTTAAATTAAGTTTTTTAATTTATAAATACATTCAATACTCTTAAATACTTCATGATATCTAATTTATGTCATTATTATAGCTGTGTTTTTAAGAGTTTTTAAAGATTTCTGACTTTCAGATATTTTTAAAGATTTTCAAGCAAATTCCAAAAAAATAAACCGAAAAATATGCTTAAAAATGTTGAAAACTTAGAATGTTTAGACTACACCATTTAACTTCACAACCAAATTCAAAAAAAAAGAAAACTTAAAAAGTTAGAAACGCAGAATGTTTAGACTACATTTAATTTCACTTTAAACACATCTTAATTTGCATCTTTATTTTTTATTTTTTTAATATGAACCTAATACGCACCACAACAAACTCACGCAACAGCACTAGTTGCCAAGGTCAGCCTTTTTTCAGAAGAAAAAAGCCTGCCTTGTTATTCATAAACTGAATCAAAGGACATCAAAACAAAGCTACCAGCATACCGAGATACATAATACATCATGGAGTTTTTCGCCAGGGGGAAAGGCGAGCCAACAACAAAAAGTTCCCATAAGATAACTGACTCTTCATAAAGTAATCAGCCAGAACAACCACATCTATTGAGTGTCAACAGGCGCTGAAACCACAATCCAAAAGAGATCTCTCATTCTAATCAAAAACTGATATGAAAGAGGAAAGCATCATAAAATCAGTCTTAGAAAAACTGAAAGGTATTACAAGTAACCAAATGGTTCTCAATAAATTCCATAAAACTGCCAATACCCTGAGGATGAGAGAGCGCAGTTTTAGAGAGACGGTCAGCCAACCGATTGTGCTCTCGATAGATGTGGGTGAGTGACAGATCATGAAATGCGACCAAAAGATTTTTTGTCTCCCGACACCAATGTATGAGATCTGGTGGGGAGAGCTCAGTTGATCCATGAGCCCAGTTGATGATTACTAATGAATCACCATAGACGTGGGTGAGTGGGATCCCCATCATTTGGGAGATGAGGAGAAGTGCCCAAAGACTGAGCAATTCTGCCTTCGTGTTGGTACCATGTCCGACCCCCAGCGAGAACTCCAATCGATGTGTTTCATTTAAATAAATACAAAAACCTGCACCTGCTGTCATACATTTTGATGCACCGTCCATAAAACCACATGGATAGAACATGACAGGTGCCATTCCAATAACTCTATCACGCCTCCTCATTTTAACAGCACATGGAGGTAAGCCACGAACAGTAGATATAACCTGCTGGATAATAGAATATACAGACCTTTTTTCTTCATCAAATATGGCTCGGTTACGTGCTTTCCATATGATCCACATCATATGGAGAGGAAGAAAATACATAGGCGAGTCCCTGTGCAGATTTTTAATCCAATTACTTATCATCACATCAATCGGTACAGCAGGAGTGATAGCACACAGATTAAGGAGATCACATACATGGACAGCAACAGTCCTCCATACACTACAGAAAATGAATAAATGAGACACAGTTTCTTCATTTGTGCCACAGAGGACGCAGATCCCAGGCCCGTGGAATCCTTTTTTCTGCAAATTTACCCACGTAAGAATTTTATCACGTAGAGTGAGCCAGATGAAACATGATATCTTGCTGGATAAATTCCTGCTCCTTGGTAAATTCCTGCTAGTTGCCAAGGTCAGCCTTAGTTTTGGAAGAGTTGCAACTCACACAACAGCATAGTCAACTATTGCCAAGGTCGGCCTTAGTGTTGGAAGGGGTTATAACATCTCATACATGAAAGTAGTGCAACATCATTATGACTTTCTACCAAAAAAGCAAGAGTGGTGGGAATGCAAACAAACATAATGAGGCAAATGTCTTTCCTCGTATTAATAGTGATGAGCATTTATGCTTTTTACATTTAAATATTTTGGATATTTTTAAAATTTAGTGGTTTTTTTAATAATAATAATTTAATTTTAAGATCATTGTTAAGTTAAATATCAAATTGGTATATACCAGTTTTTTGGATTTATGAGATAAGGGACATAGGTTAACACACAACTCTACTTATCAAATAATTTTTGTGTATATTTTATGATCTTTTGGATTTTTATTGCATTGAGAATTTGAAACTATGTCCTTTGCTTCCTTCAAAATGGGTAGGTTCTTGCTCTGAACGACGGTTTCAAATTCTCAATGCACTAAAAATCCCACTAAAAATCCAAAAGATTATGGAATATTCAAATAACTGCAAAAGCTTGAATCATCTTATTTTTTTTTTAAATTGAAACGGTCAAGGATAGATTGATCAGGTGGTCGCAACCTTAGCCTAAAACGACCTAAATTCAAAATTACAGAGACCTAATCCCTGTATAAACAACTGAGCCAAAATTCATGGCAAAGAAGGCTTATAATCTCAACCAGACTAATGACATAGCCTCTAGGAGCAGAAAATTAAAACGACATGCAATTGGGACTAGGCATGAAAAGCATCACAACGGTTCTCTTTAGCGCTAAGAGCTTGGAGTTCGCGATATGGGCATGACAAACAACACAATGGTTTACTTAAGCACTGTCAACCGAATAGACCTCTGCAGAAACAATTCTCCAAATTCGAATGTTGATTCTCCATCTCGAAGGGGCACCACCGTCGGATCTGTCGAGATTCCAATGAGACCTGCATGGGATTTGATATGTCTCTCTAGCTCAGAGGACAGTTACTTTCTTCTTCACCAATACCAGAATCACTCAAAGGACGAAAAACCCAACAATTCATGAAATGGGGTGGAGGGTCCTAGGTTCATCATTTAAGATTAGAAAGCCTTGATTTAGCTTACAACCCTTGTTAGCCAGTGTGTCAGCTTCGTGATTTGATCCACACAGAATGCAACCGATATGGATCTTGGAGAAGCACTGATGAGCTCTTCGTATCCGATTTAAGGTCATATTGAGGCTAATATTGCCGAAGTGTTTACCTGAATGCAGAATTTTGATCAGCAGTTGTGAATCCCCAAAGATTTGGACCCGAGTGATTCCCTCAACCAGAGCCAACTAGAAACCCTTGAGTAGAGGAAGAGCTTCAACATGGTTATTTGTACAGTAGCCTAATCCCAAGCTAAAGCTAATATCTATAGGTTCTTCCAAGGAGAAGATTGCACCGCCTGCTCCTACTACTCTGGGGTTCCCTTTGGAAGCTCTGTCGAAGAAGATGGTAGCTATATTTTGGAGTTTCCACCAACTCTAGAAATCCATATCCGAAATTGTGAGAATCTAAGTTGGATTGGAAGCTAGGCGCTTACCAATATTTATCTTTTTATCGGCCTTTAAGGATCCAAGTGAAAGATGATCTACATGGGTGTCCAAATCTTTCCACTTGCTCCTTATCATCCCCAGGAGTAGGGCCTTATATTTGGCAGCCACTTGCGTTGGTGTATGTCTTTCATTATTGAAGATGATATTGTTCCGAGCTAACCATATTTTTCAGTGTATTATTTTAGGGAGAGTCATCCAAGAATTTTTCTAGAAAGGCTTGCAAGATAGAGAAGGGGGAGAGCGGTTCTGCCAAGTAGAGAACAAGGGCACAATCAAAATCTGAGAAGGGGGGGGGG
>LPNX010615078.1:54892-121486 GCA_001517045.1 Pseudotsuga menziesii
TGGTTTCCAAGCTATTGCAGTAGAAAGGGCATCGATGGGGTCCCATGAAGCCTCTTTTAACTATATTTTCTCGAGCTAGAATTTTCCTATGCATTAAAATCCACGTGAAAATAATGATTTTGGGGAGGCCAAATGAGTTCTAGACTAAATTCCAGAAAGGAGTGCAGAGAGACACCTTACAAGATTGTAACACTTTGAAGCCTTGGTTGTTGAGTAGAATCCTGATTCCCCCCATACCCACTTGTCTTTAGCATGAAGATGAAGGGGGGCCCATCCTATGAGAGACAAGAGGAGGGAATTCTTCTATGGAAGAAGATGATCTGGAACTTCTGGAAGAGACCACACCAACCAATTTCCAAGCTCATCCCAATGGGAAATGTCTACAAGAGATGCCATGCCTCTTTGAGTAAACTAGATCCTGAGTTCAGAGAGAGAGGCTGATTTCTCGAGGGGAGGGAGACCATTGATGCTATCCGTCCAAAGCCGAGTTTTTGAGCCGTTTCCAGGGATACGATACATCTACTGATAAAAGTGCTCGATTCCATCTTTGCAAAGGTTCTATGATTACAGTGCCTTTGGGGATTTTGTCAGTTTGTAAATTGCACTTGGATCTCCCTTTTAAGCATTTTTTCCACAGGAATTTACTTACAGGATGGGAACAGTTGGAGAACATCTTCCAAAGAAATTTTCCGCCCAAAGCCAAGTTGACCAAGCGAGGATCTATTACCTGCAAACCACCATCGATCAATGGTCTTTTGATGGTGTCCCAGCTTACAAGGTGTAATTTGCTTTGAATTCCTTTTCCTCCTTTCCAAAGGAAATCTCTGAGAAGACGAGAAACTTGGTCCACAGTTAGCTTGGGTGCCAAGAGCATGGAGGAATGATAAATGGGAAGAAAAGAAAGCATTGATTTGATCATTACCAATTTCTTGCATAATTGAGCCAATGTCCTCCCCAGGCGACAATTTTGGTCTTAATCTTGCTAAGAACCTCTATCCAAAGAAAGGAATTGGATGAACCCAGAGTAAGAGGGAGGCCCAGGCAGTTATTTTTTTCCCAAGAAGCATACCCTGAGAAGCCCAAAAGATAATCTATTCGTGGAATTGTGGTTTGGTCAACATTCCATCCATAAACTGCACTTTTCCTATTATTAACCATAGCTCCTAAAGCTTAACAATAATTTTGAATTAAGTCTTTAAAAGCTCTGGTGATCTTAAGGAGGCACCTCACATAAAGAGTGAATCATCAACGAATAAAGCATGATTTAGAGAAGGGAGGCTTTTTTCCAGTCGAATCCATGGGATCTTACCTGCTTCTCTATTTGCGGCCAACTTCGAACTCAAGGAATCTGCCATCAATATATAAAGGAAGGGGGAGAGAGGACACCCTTAGGGAATTCCTCGCGTAGCTCGAAGAAAATATGCAGGCCTTCCATTTACTAAAGGAGCGATCCAAGGCTTATCAATGCAAGATTTGATCAAATTGATAAAATCTTTACTGAAACCAAAGGAAGAAAGAACTTTGAATCAATAGGAATGCTTCACTCGATCAAAGGCGTTTGCCATATCTAGTTTTAGATGCATACCTTTTTCTTTTCCGAGTTTATTGGAGTGCAATGCTTCCTGAACTAAGATCACATTGTCCAAGATTTGTCTTCCTTTAATAAAACCTCCCTAATTTGGTGAGATCGACTTGTCTAGAAATGGTTTGATTCTAGTAGTCAATCGTTTGCAGATAATTTTATAAGACTCTATTGCAAAGCGAGATGGGTCTGAACCTAGCAAAAGAGCCAGGGTTCGTTTCTTTGGGAATCAGTTCGAGGAAGGTGGAATTGGTGCAACCTTCAATCTTGGATTTTTGACGAAATCCTCTTATCATTCGACTAAGGTCAGTCTTGATTATAGGCCAACAAGCTCTATAAAAATGAACTGAGAATATGTCTGAACCGAGGGCTTTGTCTGGCTCCATTGACCATATCATGTTGATGATTTCTTCTTCAAAGAAGGGACTCAAGAGATATTGATTATCAATAGATTTTATCAAAGGAGGAATGTGAGAAAAGAAATCAACGTCTACCTCCTCATTTGTTTGACCGTTCTCTGTGTACAAGTCTTGGAAGTGAGCTTCTGCAGCCTCTTTGATTTTTTCAAACCCCTTTATTCTATCTCCCACTGAAGAAGTAATCTCAGAAAGATGGTTGTGAGATAGTCTAGCTTTGGTTTGCTTGTGTAAGAAGGATGTATTCTGATCGCCTGCCTGTAACAAAAAATTGTGGGACTTCAATCTTCAATACTCTTCCTCTTGATGAAGAGTTCGAAAAACAATAGATTGTGCTTGTTTCTCCTTCACCAGATCGGAGACAATGATGTTTTTTTCTTCTAAATTCATTTGTAGAGAAGATAAATCTTGAATTGCTTCCTTTCTAGAAGAGAAGGGAGTTTTTGAGGCCTTTTTAACCCAGTCCTTTAAAGCATGTTTTATGAGTTTAATCTTTTGTTCACAAACAAAGCTCGAGGAGCCTATGATAGGAGTGGCCTAGGATTTGAAGGTTGTTTCCCATAATCCTTCCTTCTCAATCTAGAGTGGGCTGAATCGGAACGGGATTGGTCCTAGGTCTTCCTCATCTTTTAAGTGCAAGAGAATTGGTTTGTGATCTGAAGCAAGCTTGGGCATAATAGTTGAGAAGATCTTTTTTCTTTCTAAAAAAAGATAGCTCTAGATTAAAAAGCGATCAAGACGTGCTGCTATATGTTGGGCTCACATTTGGTTGTTAGTATAGATGTAACTTCCTTGTTTGGGTTTTATATCCACAAGGTCCCAATGTTGAACTAGATTTCTACGAAGTGAAGCATGGGGTCTCGTTCGTTGTTTCCTCCTTTTTTCTCTTTGGCTCACATCGCTAGGTTGAAGTCTCCTACTAGAATAATGTTTGCAGGGGTGTAGGCCTCCAAAAAATCTACTAGAGTGTTCCAACAGTCTTTTTTCTTTGAATAGTGAACATGCACATAAAGGTTAAAAAGAGCCATAATTAATTTGCTTTGAAGGTGGTAAAGTTCCGTGTAAATCTAGCGTTGAATTGCAAAAGGTCTTTTCAAGGAAAATTCATCTTTGTACCACAATGTTGTTATCCTACCTGAGGAGCCTCTTGCACTTACCGTTTTTTTGGCATTCTTTTTCCATTTGGTTCTACTTAAGAGAAGAAGTGTTTCCTCGTCTATTTTGGTCTCTTGGAGCATGAGGATATATGGTGGTTCTATTTTGAGGAGATCCTTAGCTGTGTCCGGTTTCGAGGGGTTCCCCGGTCCTTTGCAATTCCAAGAGACCATGATCATTACTTGCTTGGTAAAGAAGGAGGTGGGCCTCCTTTATGGACCTCTTTCCTAGTGCTTCTATTGTAAGCCATGTTTATGGTACTCTGGCTTCCTTGCATCTTTTGTCTTTCAGCCTCCTCTTCTCTTGTTTCTTTATTGGATTTTCGGCCTACTTTCTTCGTAGACCTCCCCAAACTGTCTTCCTCGTAGGAAGAGACTGCTTCCAAAGGATTTATTTTTATCATATCAGCATATGAGGGCGACGAGGACCCTCTTTTTTGAGGGGAAGATGGGTTCATGGTGCTGGATTGTGGGTGCACTAGTAGTTCCCCTTTCTCCTTCTCTTGATGTTCCAATTGTTCTTCATTTTCCTTATCCTCTGGTTCAGACTGTGCATCCTAAGCACTTAGGAGTACATATTGGTTTCTTGAGGCTTTTGCCCTAGAAGGAGGTCTAACGCTTGCATGATCCTTTCCAACATAGGGTTTTCCATTCCCTGGTGGGTTTCCTTTTCCTTTAGAATTCAAAATGGGTTTTATCATAGTCTGTTTCTAAACTTGCTTCCATTGTACTCCTTTGGAGTTTTTAGGTGCTTCCTCTGTCGTTTTTTTGCAATGACGAGCAAAATGGCCATATTCATGGCAATATCTACATTTAAAAGGAAGTTGTTCGTTGTCTATCTCTTGAATGTGAGACCAATCTACAATAGTTAGATCTATTGCCTTCGATAAGCCTATTTCAAGATCCACTTCTACGCAGATTCTGGCCCAGGTGTATTGATCTCGTCTTTCAGCCTTGTCAATGTATCTTCTCAGAGTATTTCCGATGGCCTCCAATGATTGCTAGTTCAGACAATGTAAGGGAAGTTGGGGGAACTAAACCCAAACATGTACTGTCGAAGGGACATCCTAGTTTGGGTCAAAATCTGAGGTCCATTTGTTCAAGTATAGACCTTGCGGCCCCATGAAATAGGGCCCATTTTTTAAGATAAGGTCTCGATCTGCTGAGTTTTCGAACACAGAGACAAAATACCCCTTCCCTACCAGGTAGCTTCATATTTCTTCTGTTATGAGGGGTTTCCAATTCCATTACACCCAGGTCTCAATGGATTTTGGGGAAGGCCACATGCCCGTAAATTGTCCATAGTCCTTTTTCCAAAAGGTTAAGAGTGGTTCTGGAGGGTCGCTCTGTCGAAAGAGCTACCGTGGGGATGCTCTCTAGTTTCTTTACAAATTTTTGTTGCGACGACTACCGAGGAAGATGTTCTCTTCCCTTGAGCAGCCACTGGCTGCTTGAACGCCAAGATCTCAAGAGGAAGCAGTGTAGAAGGAGGAGGATCAAATCCTCCCCTTGAAGCCATGGCCTAAGCAATGACAAAAGCCCTAGTCATGTGCAGGGAGAGGCGATCGCAGAGAAAAATACGGCTATAAAATCTTCCCATCTTAATTTTTCAGTAACTTTTTTCATTTTAAAAACATCCTTAGCATAAAGTTTGACATTTTTTTTGGTTCATTAATTAAATATCCATAACTTAGTGCAAGATCATTATACCATTGCATACAAGGTAATGAATAATGCAACTTCTTGGATTCCAAATTTACATGGGTTACCATTTTAATACACAAGCTAGTAAATAATGTAACCCATGAGATTTCAAGTCCGCATTTTACATAGGTTACCACCTTAGATCATGCATGATTCAACCACACACATATTCCATATGGCGAAGTTGCAGAAGTTACTTATGAGTTTTAGGCTAAGTAGCACAACCGATCATTTTGAAGAGATACAGGAAGTTCATGTGAACATTAGGTATCTCCTCCTGATGATGAATTGCACTACTAAACCCAAAATGTCGAGAATAAAATAAATGCCATAGTTTCTAGATTTCTAAACAATACCCACCTCTGAAACCGGTGGTTTAATGCTTATAGGTTTACAATAGTTTCAAACTTTATTTTGTTGACTCGTTTTTCTATTTGAATACGTACATATTCATATCACTCTAAGTGCATACATATCTATTTATGAGTGATATTTTCATATACAAAATCATCATATTGTTCTATGTGAGCAAATCTATCTCTTAACACTAAAGACCTTACAACATTTATTACAAAGGGCTTCACAAGAGCAACATGTCACTTACAAGAGTAGAACCTGGGTGGGAAGGGTAGCATCCATTCCTCCCAACCACCCAAGCTACATCCATTTAACAACTTCATATTTACTGCGAATTAATGCAACTCTTATTTTAAGAGTATGCTTCGTGGCATTAGCACTCGAAACATTATGTCGAAGTTACAAAGCTATATGGAAATAAGACCCACAAGAGTTATTTTGAAATAAAGTAATTGCCGGAAAGAACAAACAAAATAATGAGGTGGATTACTAATTTGCAGTTGCTGCTTGTGAATCGTGACATGCCTCAATGTTCTACTTTTTATGTCACCCTACGGGGGACATTTATATTTGGTGAAGTTGGATTAGTTTTTTTTTTAATTTTTAAAATATACATTTGTATTTTTATGTCATCCTACCGGGGACATTTATATTTGGTGAAGTCGGATTAGTTTTTTTTTTAATTTTTAAAATATACATTTGTATTTTTATGTCACCCTACGGGGGACATTGGGACATTTATATTTGGTGAAGTCGTATTAGTTTTTTTTTTAATTTTTAAAATATACATTTGTATTTATAATGTTTTTATATTTGTATTATTATTATTTTTAAATTGTCATTTTATCATTTGATTATTGCCCAGAAGCATAAGAGCATTTTAAGATATTAATTCATTTGGATAGAAGAGAGATATTTAGATGATAATAATATATATATTAAGTCATTTGAATTGAATTTCTATTTTAGAAATTTGTAAAGATAAATTCCAATTCAAATATGCATCAACTGAAATATGCATAAGAGCATTTTAAGATACCGATTCATTTGGGTTGAAAAAAGATATTTATTCATTTGGGTTGAAGAGAGATATTTAGATAATAATAATATATATAATTTCAATTATATTATAATTTAGTATATTATTTATTTATTTTTTTAAATAATATTTTTTATTTTAATAATAGATATTGAAACATATGAAATTAAATATATATATAAGATTAAACATTCCTCAGTGTTAATTGAATTGTAGATTTAATTTTTTTTTTGAATCAGGCCTTTCAAACCAACATTTTTAAATGAAAAAACATTAAAATTTACAAATTTACAATATATATTTAAATAAACAATTTTAATGTTTAATAGTGTGTGCTTAAATGAGTAAATGTTACATTGAATTGATTTTGTGTATCAATAAAATTATATGAAAAAAACACATTAATCTAGAATAATTTTTAATTATTTAATTAATATATATTTAAATAAATGGAAAGTGGTAGAAACACCAATAAAATCAAGTTTCCACGAAAATAGAAGTATAAACCTTCGATTATATATATATAGAAGTATAAACCTTCNGACGAGCGAGAATTTGATCACGAGCTCCTTGCAGAGATCGCTGGGTCTGCCATTGGCTGAGCGATCTGTCCCCTGGCCGAGGAGGGAGGAGACCCTGAGGGCCGTGTCTGGTCAAGGCCGTCCCAGAGAAGCCAGAGCAACTAACTGAGATTCGATTAGCTGCTGAAAGAGGCGGAGGACCCTGTACCCATGTATTGAAGCTGATCCGAAGGGGTTGGGCACCAAGATGGTGGAGGAGGTAGGCGATTCCTTGCCTATCTGATCGGAAGCCTTCGATAGGCTAATCGCCAATCATGCCAAGCGATCAGGGAAAAGAGAGGTGCCGAAATTCGTCAAGCGAATAGAAGATGTGCCCGAGGTAGCCCTTCCTCCGGAAGAAACGATCCGGGTTGCCCTATCATTGTCAGATCGGGCATTGATTGGGCAGTTTACGGGGTTGTGGCCCTCACCCAAAACCACCGATAGTTGGGTTTAGAGGAACTGGCGACCGCTTACATCCAAAAACGTGGCCTCCTACGCCATCGGAAGGGGATACTTCCTCTTTGAATTCGAATCGAAAGATGATAAAGATTTAATATTCAGGAACGGGCCCTACTTCATGGGGCCGCAAGGTCTATACCTCAACGGATGGTCACCAGACTTTGATCCGAAAGCCGATACTCCCAAAGTTGTCCCAGTCTGGGTCAAATTGCCCAACCTTCCTATGCACTGCTGGAACCCCAAATCCCTACAAGCTATAGGGGACGCACTGGGAAACTATATCGACATGGCCAACCCAAAGGATCAATATGCTTGTGCCCGCATCTGTGTGGAGGTCGACCTCGAAGCCGGACTGCCAAAAGCCATAAACCTCACGGTGGGGATCTGGTCTCACATTCAGAAGCTAGACTATGAACAACTTCTCTTCAAGTGCAGAGGGTGCCACGAGTACGGGCACTTCATCCGAAATTGTCCTAAAACTCTGGACCAGAAGGAGAAGGGGGATGGATGGCACAGGGTGAACAGATCCAGAGCTAAAAACCAAAATGGTGGGGGACCAAAGAAAGGTGAGGGGAGTGGCCCATCTGGAAAATACCAGGAGCCTCCAAGATCTACAGAACCAGTGGAAGCAAGGGAGGAACCCTTAGAAACAGAAGACAGATCTAGCCCCGAAAAGAGCAAGGAACCGGAAACAGTCATCCCAGACCAAGGAAGAGACAATGAGGAAGACACAGCGGAAACTAAAGCAGGAGAGAGTCAGGGTAAATCCGACGAAGAACTGGACTCGGAAGAGGACGAAGAGGAAGAAGGGGAAATTGAAATAACAACCCCAAGATGGAACAAAACAAAAGGAAGAAAATCTAGGAGAGAAGTACGGGAGAAAGAAACATACAAGGACAAGATGCAAGGTTCCCATCCAACCTTGGAAAAGCTACTGAAAAATCCAAGAAATACTCGTCAGCAAGGGCATGCCTCGAAAGGGATGCCTTCAGCTCACAAAAGTAAGTAATGAAGACAATTTCCTGGAACTACAGAGGGCTCGGAAGCAAAGGCAAGGAAGAAGCCATGCTAGATCTAATCTCTCTCCATCATCCGGACATTCTGCTGATTCAGGAAACCAAATTGGAGGAAACAGCATTCCTCCAAACCAGTAAAAAATTTTGGAAAAAAAAGGCGCTGCTGCTCTAAGCTCTAGAGGAGCGTCTGGGGGTATAGGAACCCTCTGGAATGAAAGAAAATTTGAAGCTATAGTCATCAAAAACATCACTCATTGGATCCTTACAGTGTTGAAGCATAAAGATACAAACTCTCTGGTAAATTTAATTAACTTATACGCTCCTAATTCTTATAGCGAAAAAATAAAGTGTTGGAATCTTCTCCGTGAAGAACGAAACAATCTGCAGGGTAATGTCATATTGGCCGGGGATCTGAATCTCATCCTCAGCCAGAATGAAAAAAGAAGGGGATCTAGCTCCACAGATCCTATGAAAGATATAGTTGAAGACATCATTTCGACTTGGGACCTCGTTGATATCAAGCCAACTAGAGGGAAATACACCTAGACCAATAGGCGGTTTGGGCTGGGGCACATAGCGGCCAGACTTGACTGATTCTTGGTTCAGGAATCATTTCTTCTACAAGGCCTGATTATATCCTCCAAAATCCTCTCCCTTGGAGGCTCCAATCATAAACCTATCCTCTTGGAAATGATCCAAGAAAATAACCTGGGTCCCATTCCATTCAGATTTAACTCAATGTGGGCCAAGTGAGATGATTTCCTCCAGACCATTGCAGATTCATGGGCCCATCCGGTCACCGGTTCTCCCTTCTTTGTTTGGGAGGAGAAACTGAGGAGGCTCAAAAAAACACTGAAATGTTGGTCCAAGGCGCTCCCAAATCCAAACATTGCCAAGATTCAAGCTGCCCATGAGTTGGAGGCGCACCAGGCAGATATGGAAGACAAAGACGTGACACTAAATGACATCCAGAAAGAGACAACGCTGCAGATCAACCTTCATAAGGTGTGTAGAGAGGACGCTGAGTGGTGGCGCCTCAAATCCAGATGCAAATGGTTGAAGGATGGTGACAGAAACTCAAGTTATTTCCATAAATTGACAGAGATCAGGAAAAACCAGAACAATGTCCGTGAGATCCAAGTCAATGATAAGATTATAAATCAATTTGAAGAAATAAAAAATGAAGCAACAAAATATTTCAGCGAGCTATTCAATGAACAGCCTGTTGCCAGCGATGCCCAACTGCTGAGCCTTGTCCCCACCTCTATAACGTCCAGGGATAATGATCGCCTGACCCAAGTCATCATGATGGAGGAAGTAAAAGAAACTGTTGACAACATGGAGGAGGATAGGTCCCCAGGACCAGATGGGTACAATGTGAATTTTATAACTCTCTGTTGGGACATCGTGAAAAAAGATTTACTAAGAATGATCAGAAAGTCTCAGAGCTGCAATAAGCTTGGAGGAAGCACGAACTCAGCCTTCCTGGCCCTCATTCCAAAGGAGAAAGACGCTAAGACCTTTGACAGGTTCAGACCAATCTCTTTGTGTAATATAGGGTATAAAATAATTACTAAGCTCATGGCTTCAAGACTAAAGCACATCCTGCCAGCCATTATCCCGGTGAATCAGGGAGGATTCATCAAAGGACGGAAAATATGGGAGAATATCACCTTAATGCAGGAAGCCATCCACTCTAGCCTGAAGAATGGAGAAAAAGGAATGGCGGTGAAATTAGACCTGGCGAATGCTTTTGATAGAGTTAACCATCCTTTCCTCCTCCAGGTAATGCTGAGATTCGGTTTTGATCCCAAGTTTGTCTCCTGGGTCAAGGCATGCATCAGCAAGCCTTGGATTGCCCCTCTCGTTAACGGGAGAGCTGCCCCTTTTTTCCAAGCTACGAGAGGCCTGAGGCAAGGATGTCCGCTCTCCCCCCTACTCTACGCCATCCAGGCTTCGGTTCTCAACTTCCAAATGAAACAAGCCAGACTAGAGCAGGAGCTGCCAGGCATAAGGCTGGCCAGAGGAGTCAAAGATATAAACCACTCTCAGTTTGCCGATGATACAATTTTAATGGGAGGAGCCAGCCAAATCATAGCTCGCCGATTCAAAGCTGAACTGAACCGTTACTGCCAGGCCTCCGGAAGCAAAATTAATCTCAGGAAGAGTCAGATCTTTGGATGGAACATTAATCCGAGGGAAATGTCAGATATAACCAGAATTTTAAACATGAATGGAACTATAAGCTGGGACTCATTCAAGTACCTCGGGGTGCCTATTGTCAAAACCAAGTCCAAATCCTCGGACTGGAACCCCATAGTGGAAAAAATAAAAAATAAAATAACAGGTTGGGGGACTACTTGGCTGAATCTAACAGGGAAGGTTGTCCTAATTAAAGCTGTCCTGAACAGTTATATGCTCTATCAATGCTCTCTGCTTCTAGCTCCGGGCAAAATCTTAAACCAGATAGAGGCATTACTGAAGACCTTTCTATGGAATGGTGGGAACAACGGAGGTAGTAAAAAGTACTCTCTGGTAAGCTGGAAGACAGTTAAGCTGCCCAGAAACGAGGGAGGTCTACAAATCATAGACCTCAATTATCAAAATTTGGCCATTGGGGCCAAATTACTCTGGAATATGCTACAATCTAAGCCATCCTGGTGTAGCAGGGCTCTTAAAGCAAAATATTTTCCAGGATCAAGGCTGAGATGCCTGGAAGGAGACAACGTGAAGGAAAAAGGGTCCCCCATCTTCAGTCTGTGTAAAAAATCGCTGTCCCATTTCATAGAAAAATTATTCTGGTTGCCGGGTAATGGCAAAAGCATAAATTATTGGAAGGATTCGATCCTTGGCAAGATTCCTCCTAGCCTGCCTCGTTTGCAAACTTGGATGGAGGCGAGAGAATTAACAACGCTCTGGAGTATTTCAGAATGGGATGAGAGCCAATCAAATCGTTGGTTATCGTGGAAATTGCTGAACTGTCCAGAAGTGCTGGAAATTGAAAAACTGAAGTTGATCGACCATTTAGCAAGGATAGCACCGATTTCCAAAAGCTTGAAAGATAGGCGTGGCTGGGGAAATCGATCTGGAAAATATACAACGTCTGAGGGATATAAAATGTTTGCAGCAACATATTTGGTGCCAGTGAACCCAGTAATATGGAACCACAACTGGATAATCAGAACGTTGCCTAAGATCGATGTGTTCACGTGGACTTTGCTTCACCTCCGGCTGCTGACTGGAGAGAACCTGGAGAAAAGGGGGATAGCAGGCCCTTTCAGATGCCCTCTATGTGCTGGTAATTCAGAGACCATTTCTCATCTCTTCTTTAACTGCCCTTACACTGTTTCAATTTGGAAGGAAGTAATAATAAAGGAAGAAGATGGGTTTTATTGGAATGGGAACAATCAAGAATTCTTCATACATTGGGAAAGAATGTACAAGGGCGAGCTGGGGGGGAAAAAAGGGGTGAGAGCTTGCTGGCAAAAATTGCCTAAAATTGTTTGCTGGTGTATCTGGTTAGAAAAAAACCAGAGAATCTTCCACAACAGGAGTCAACCAACATGGAAGGTGATTGTCAAAATCAAAGCTCTTCTCGGGGAGGTGGTAAGAAACACCAAGATTCCGCATAATAAAGCCGAGCTATCTGAAAAAGAAAAACTATGGATGCAAAGTCTCAAGATCCAAGAAAATAACAGCATAGTCATTAATAAGTTGGAACATTGGGAAATCAAATTGGACAAATCCCAATTCGAAAACTGGTTAAAAGAAAGAAAGATATTTAAACTGTTTTTTTATGGCGCTTCAAAAGGGAATCCGGGAGAAGCGGGAGGAGGAGGAGTCGTCATAAATCCCACAGGCAAAGTGGTAATCGAATACTCCTGGAATATTGGACACAAGTCAAATAATATGGCTGAAGCATATGGGCTCTGGCAAGGCCTTAAGCAGCTGCAAAATGTAGGAGCGGATGAAGCTGTGGTTATTGGAGACTCGAGGCTAATTATCCAAGCAGTGAGAGGTGGAAGAAGGGGTAAAAATGAGTGGATGGAAAGGTTGCTTAAAAGAATTAGAGATATGGTTAAAAGGTTCAGGAAGATTGAATTCTATCATGTTCTTAGGGAGCTTAATATGAAGGCGGACAAAGCAGCTAATAATTTTATAAACATAGGGTGCTTTGAACTCAAAGTTAACTCAATGATTAGGCTGGAAATCCCACCTTAAATTTCATTATGTCTAAGGATGGGGAGTTTGAGTGGTTTTTGTACTTTTGATCAGCGCCTTCAACTGAATCTTTTATATTAATATAACCGTTTTTGTTAAAATATATATATATATATATATATATATAAACAATTTTAGTATTTAATAGTGTATGCTTAAATTAGTAGATGTCACATGCATTGAAATGATTTTGTGTATCAATAGAGCTAAATGTAAACCAACATAATAATTTAGAATTTTTTTTTATTTTGATTGAATTGTATATTTAACATATTGTTTGATTTGAATAACACATTTCAAACCAACAATTTAGATTTTGATTAGGATGAAAACCCTTAAAATTTATTTATTTACATTACAATATTTAATGATAAATATATGTTTAAATAAACAATCTAAATTTTTAATAGTATAAGTCTAAATTAAATGATTTTGTTTAGATAAAAAAAAACTTAATAATCTAAAATTTGAAAAATAAAATTATCACTTAAAATTACTACTGTTTAATAAATATATGCTTAAATAAACAACATTGTAGTGTTTAAAAGCAGATGCTTAAATCAATCGATATCACATTGAAATGATTTTTCTATCAATATAACTGTATACCAAAACAACAATCAAAGTTATTAATTTTATTCAATATTCTTTAAGTTTCCAGGACGGGGGAGGCAGGGGTGGGGAGATGCACATTCGGGACGCGTGGAGACCACCCCCAAATTCAGGGAAATTCAGGGACGTCTTTAAAACTATAAATATAAAATAAAATATAAAAAATAATAATTCATTTGGTATATTCAATATTGTGCAATGTAAATATTATTGATTTATTTTCGAAGGAGTACCAAATAGGGATTCCTAAAAGTGAAATTAATAGAAAAACATTAAAAAAATATCTTACTAACATGATGGAGGCAAAGTTTTGCCATGAGTCTCCAAGTCTCCGAGACACAGAAAATGTGAAAAAGCATCCTCGATCCCGCAAGACGCGTCCCCGTAAAACACTGATTTTATTATGCGAAACAGCTTTGAATTCTGCGATAGCAAAGGTTAAAACCCTGTTGCTTCCGGTCCAAACAATGAGGTGAATTAATGCAACCAAGGGTGTAAAACCAAGTCTTCCAAACTTCCAACACTCGGCTTATTCCAACAGGTCGGCTGCTGTGCTCCAATCAACGTGTTATTACTAATTTGTTAGTATGTTTTTTAATTTAAAAGAAGGTTTGAGAAATGGCAGTTATTCTTACTCGTCCATTTATCTGAAAGTCATTAAATTGCGTTCTAGATTAATACACTTCAAAAATTCTTATTGAGATATCTGAAAATAAAAACTTTTGAGCAGCCCTAGGTTCAGCCCTCTTGGAATTTATCTCTACATATTTTTAAAATAAAAATTCAATTCAGCCTGGATTCAGCCCTCTTGGAATTTATCTATACATATTTTTAAAATAAAAATTCAATTCAAATGATATATATCAAGTAGAATAATTTCTTTTGGCAGCCCTAGATTTAGCTATCTTGGAATTTATGTCCACAGATTTCTAAAATAGAAATTCAGTTGAAAGGATATACATAAAGTAGAATAATTTGTTTGGTGCGTAAATTCAAACAATTACTGAGTTTGTACATTCAACAACGCTATAAAATTAGATGTCACTCTTCACAACTACGCCATGGTTATTCTTCCACCCATTGAATTGAAAAACAATTTCGTAGAGTAACCAGTATAAATGGATTTGAACGGCCAACCTGGTCGTACTCAGAATAACTCTTCATAACATCTACATCAAAAGAAGCAGATTATCCAGAAGTCCCTAAAGAAAATACTGAGAAACCAAACATGTCAGCCAAGGAAGGGCTCTGGGAAGTGTCTAAAATAACAATCACACTGAGGTGAATATCAACAGTCTCAAAAAAATACCAAATAGATCAATAAGTACCATACTCAAATAGGAATAGAGTAGGTCAGAGAGAACAGTGCTCATCTAAAATCGCTGTAAGTTTTCTTTCCCAATAACTATGCCTTCACAGTATTCTGTAAATGATAGTAGGCCTATAGCCATTTTGAGCCCTTCCTTGAATAATATGTTTGCCTTCTCATTATATTCCCTATAGACGTGGTGGAGGCAGAAAGTTCAATGATGTTCACACACTAAGCCTCCAAGTCCAGAGTAGTGAGGGATGAGCTTCCTTTTGCCCAATTTATGATCATTGAAGAGTCTCAAAAAATATGTAGACCCAGGGATCGGCAATTTCTTTTGAGAAGTACAAAAGTGCCCAAAGGGCCATAGGCTCTGCTCGAGTATTGGTACTTTTTCCACAGCGCATCTTGATATGGAAATGATGTGACTGACTGATCAATAGGAGAATACTAGCTCCCCCAATTAAGTTTGCAACAACTCCATCAAAGAACTCAGAAGGGTAGGTGATAAGGAAAAAATACATAAAAAAAGAGATCTAACTGTCTAGATCACCCTTCGATAAGCAAAGGGACTTCTATATGGAGTCTTTCCAAAGATTTTGTTGGCCTAATTAAAGACAATACGTATTGGATTATTGGGAATGGCAAAAAAATTGATATATGGTCAGATCATATCTTAAGATGGCCTCCCATAGAGTCTAATGCTAATCTCCTCAATCTTCAAAGGTGGATGCAAAATCAAGGCATCAAAAAACTGAAAGAGCTAGCTGTATGGGGTTCTGGGGTGAATGGACCGGTTGGAAAAACTTGCATCCACCTCCCCAACTTCGCAGAGACTACGATTTATTTGCTTCCCTTCTCCACGGCATCGCCCCTCTCAACTCTAGAGGCTAGGGCAAATCAAGGCTCTACACAATCAAAGAATGTTATCAGGCTTTGAAGCATTGCGGAGAAAGAAATCAACAAAGAATATGGGGGAAGGTCTGGACTCAGACAACATCCCCAAGATCAATATTTTATTCTGGATTTTGGTAAAAAACAAGCTCCTAACATCAGAAAACTTAAGAAAACACAGAATTCATGGAACACCCAAATGTATTTTATGTCTAGATTAGGAGGAAACCTCTCACCATCTTTTTCTAGAGTGCCCCTTTACCATCCAAGTTTGGAAGCTCCTCCCAGGCTCTGTAAGTAGGAACTTTTCTCTTCCAAGAAGTCTCATTAATTTGATATCAAACTTTGAAAAGATGCTATCCGAGGAGAATTGACAAGAAGAAGACTCTTCTCAGAGTTTGGGACATTGTCCGAAAAAATGTTTGCTGGCAAATTTGGCTTGCCAGAAATAGGCTCATATTTGACAACAAAAAGACAGATACTCAGCGTGCTGCCTTCAAAGCTATGAATCCGATCAGCGAAAAAATGAATACAAAGCATTTCCCTTTCCCCCACTCCAAGGATATTAGCCCAAACGAACTCAACTGGTGCCAATATATTTTGACCTAGAACTCTCTTCAAACCAAAGCTCCTCCTAAGCTTTACTCTTGGGAAATCAGGAAAAATTAAGAAGAACTCCTTTGGCCGCTGAGGAAAAACACAACCACTCTCTTATTTGATGGTGCCTCGAAAGGCAATCCTGAGGAGGCAAGTGCGGGTGAGATTATTTTTTTTATCCCGGAGAAAACATAGTTTCGACTTATGCTCGGGGTCTTGGACCAAAAACCAACAATAAAGTTGAGTGGCTTGCGCTTCTCTTTGGATTGGAACAGGTCAAGCAAAACAAGATCACCAAATTCACATTCATGGGAGACTCTAGACAAGTCATACAAAAAATGGTCTATGGATACAACAAAGGAGCAATCAAAATTTGAAGGATCTACAAACGAATCTGGAAAACCTCTGTAAATGCTCAGGGCCTCTTTTTATCACATCCTTAGAAGCAATAATTCTGAAGCATACATCTTAGCAAATCAAGGAACTAAGCTAAAAGGCAAATAAAGGAACTAAGCTAAAAATCAGAATTTCTAGGGTGCATGGTAATTTAAAAACTTCAAGTTATGCCCCCTAGGAACATAAGCAATGTTTGGTGGTCTCAAGGGTGGCATAAGGTATGCCCCTAGCACCCCAACTTCTGAATTCCTCACTAACCAAGGCACTAGGGTGGGAGCCCCCTCTCCATGGAGAACATGCAGCAATCGACGCGATCATCTAACATCTGGTAGCACAAATGCTTTCTGGCATCCAGCTAGCTCTCATGCAGTATTGACGTCACAACCCATGTGAAAGGATTTAATGCCAAGCCTGGCTCCCTAGCCCCCTAGCTCTGTTAATTGGCCATTATGAACACAATGCAACGATTGTTGCTCCTTCTACAGAGTTTTTGGCCCCTTTATCTCTCAGCTTCCTCAGCATAGAGGATAAGAAAAGGCCGCTCAGCACACAAGCGATGCAGTCAATTTTCTCTGAGCATATAACGACAGTGATGTAACATTGAACGACCTGCAGGCTTCTTTAAGGGACATCAAGCAGCACAATCGTTGGCTCTATGACATTGTGAACATGTGGGTTAAAGAAGGGAGCTCTACTGCAGAAGAAGTGAAGTGGATGGCTAGGAAAATGGGCAACCATGATGCTAGATTTGAAAATAACCACAGATATTTATATGAGCTTATGGGGACCATTCATTACATGAAGGAAGATTTGCACAACCTAGTCCACATGAACCAGTGCATCCACTCTCAAACCTACAACCAGTTAAAGCTCTAGCTCTGTTAATAGTTTCCAGCAGTTTTCCAAATATACCCTTCAAAAGGTGATATAAGGTGATACAAGTCTTTTTTTTTAAGGATCTTTTTTTATGAGTAAGTCTCTATTAATAGTTTCCAGCACAACCAGTTTTATATAATATAATATCTTCCTGGTTTCTACTTGGTTAAAAAATTCATTAACTAGTCATTGTTTTCAATTTTTATATAATATAATATCTTCGAGGTTTCTACTTGGTTAAAAAATTCATAAACTAGTCATTGTTTTCAATTTTTTATTTATATAGTATTTCCTTTTTTAACCTATTAATTGATTGTTTGTTTATATAAATGTCCATTAAGGTTTGTTTTTCGTTCACAAATTTTTGTTTATATAAATACTCATTAAGGTTTGTTATTTCGTTTGAAAATTTGTGCAACAGGTTTGTTCTTTCATTTGCAAATTTGTGCAAACTTGGTTCGCAATGACTTTATATTTATGGAAATTTGAATTTTAATCATTAACTATTTTCCACCTTTAAATTGCAATTGAATGAACTAATTGAAGCAATTTCGTAATTTCTTATTCATGGCCGTCCTAACATAGAAACTGTATATTCAATGTTTCTTGGCATATCTACTTCTACATAATATTCTGTTTGTATCTCTTTTTAAAGAGGGAAGTATTTGTTTTACTCTTGACTTCTAATTAAGCCGACCTATGGTATATATACTGTAGGCTCTAGAAAGATTATTTGAGTTACTCTTGACTTCCAATTAAGCCGATCTATGGTATATATACTGTATAGGGCAATTTTTGATGTTTCAGAGAAATTTCAATCCTCTTATCTGCACAGGTAGGTTAACTTGTATTTTTAATGGTCTGACATACTTGACCTTTGCTTTTTTTGTGTTGTATAAAAACATAATTTCTTTCTCCAGTTTCTTGAATTTCTAGCTTTTTGCAAATTGTTCTCTCCACAATATGTTATACAAGATGTTTATTTTAGCAAATGGTTTTCCTTTAAAGAATATTTATTTGTCCAAGCTGCCCGACTGTAAAAGGTTTAGGTATGTGGTGCTTGCAGCATTTGCATCTTCCACAAAGAAGAGCTTTATCATCAAACAGCAAGGAAAGCGGTGAGAGACATTGTAGGTTCATTCTCTTTATTCAAAGTTCACAAAGCATTAATTTCTGAATCCTTCTATCTTGCAATTTGATACGGTGTGACAACAAATCCATAAATTAAATTGTTGACTTGTGTAATCTATATGTAGGAATACATGGATCAAAAAAGAAAGAATAGCGTCATAAATGTTCACAAGATTTTAAACTGAAAAACAGAACAGAGAGAAGGTATTTTATTAAGCACTGCCACAAAGCACACTCGATCAAGATACTGTCTCGCCAGAATAATTTTCTGGCAACTGTACTTGCAAAATCCCTAAAACATGAATTGCTCTTCTTTACTTATCGCTTACAGAGACATCAATACTCTTGACATCGCCATTGGAGACAGCTTCCGATTTAATTTTGGGGACATTCACAGTCAGAACGCCGTTCTCCAATTTTGCAGATATGCCATCCGCATTCACATTCTCCGGCAGCCGGAATTGCCTCATGAATCGTCCGCTGGACCGTTCCACACGGTGCCACTGGTCAGTTTCCTGCACTTCTTCTTTCTTTCTTTCTCCGCTTATTCTCAGACTGCCATTATCTACCAATTCGATCTTCAATTCTTCCTTCTTCAAACCTGTACAGATGCATTCAACAGAACGACCGGTTATTTAACTGATAAGCTGCAAAATCGGAAAGCAAGACGGTTATAACAAAGAAAAGCGTAACTTACCGGGTAAATCCGCACTGAAAACGTGTGATTCGGGGGTTTCCTTCCAGTCGAGCCTGGTGTTGGCGACAGCCTGTGCGTCCCGTGAGAAGGAAAAGGCCGGGCTGTCCAGCGCGCTGTCGAAGTCGAAAGCATTCCACATTCTTGAAACGGGTATCCATGGATCGAACAGGCTGCTGCTGCGGCTGTTCCAAGGATCCCACAGGCTGCCGTCTCTCGATCGACCGAAGAAAGGAGTCAACGCCATTCTTTCAAGCTTGTATTTATACTACAATGGCACAAACCGAACAAATCCCGAGAATTAAAGCAAGGATTAAATGCTAACGCTGATATGAAATAGAGAAAAACCGATGATACAATCGTTGAATGCAGAAATCCAAAAAACGAGAAGAAAATTTATAGGGTTGAGATGTTAGCGATGATGATTCCAGAGACGCTCGACAATACTCGAAGTTTCCAGAACGGCCTCTTGTCAGATCTTTGATGCAGAAAATAAATAGGCTTCAATCAAATGACTGGAATCCGTTAGGCTAGAACTTTCCAGAACCGCCTTTTCTTGGATGATTTTTATTTTTTATTTTTCTAAATCAATCTCTCCAACCTTCACCTTCAACGTAAAAATACACTTTTTAGGAATGCAAATCCTACATTAATTTATGATTATTAATTGTATTAAATTATTGTTTCTATTTTTTAATTAGTATGCATTTTAATTGCTTTTTTTATTATAAAAAATAGCATAATGTTATATTATGTTAATTTATAATGTAAAAATAGAGTATATTGATTTGCTTAAAGAGAAACTAAACTAGTTACAAAACATAAAATTGTATGGGTATGGTTTAGGTGACTATATTGTTTGTGAAATTTAAAATGAGATAATAATATTAATATTTAGATATGTTTGTGAAAAAATTAAGATAATTAAAGGAAAAATAACACTATTAATATATCTTAGGCTAAGTAAGATGTTCATCATCAAAGATAGAGATTAAAGAAACCTCTTGATCTTGAGTTGGGTGGGTCTTCCTTCTGTCAAAGACAATACCACCATACCACTCATAGCTTGGACAATGATATTAACCTTGGCATTCAATTTCTTATTTGACCTTGGAGCTCATCCACATACAACATATTTTGTTGTGAGCTTCATTGCCTTCCAAAAGGGTTTTACCCTACAAGGCCTTCATCTTCTAGTATAAAACCATTGTTTTGAAGTACTTAGTGTCGCATTTTCAGAATGTACTAGTATATGGGATCCAAGGGCCCATGTCCTACTCAACATCCTCATTCTTAGTAAAGTCGCACTAAGTTCTAACCCAATCTTACCTTCATAAATCTCTTTGAATATGCTCTAGAATTTACCTCTTGTCCAGGTGTTTTCCATATCCATAGCCTCTTGCATCACCTTAGGTTGAAGATCCAACTTCCTACTCTTATGCATGCACCACCCTTTGTCTTTTCCACGCATAGTTGAGTTATATGGAGTCAAATGATTACCCAAGATAGGGAAAGCCTGAGAATTTCGTTAATAGTGTGCAAGACAATTTTGGAGCCCTTCATAGTAATAATAATCCCCATAATCTTTAACGCATAAAATCATGATGACTCCAAGGCAACTCAACCAAGGCTCCGAGACCAAGAGTTAGCTCACTACAAACCAGATAAAACTAGAATTTGGAGGAGGATTACCATGCAGTTTCCTGTAGGAAGGTGCCCCTTTTTCCCTTTTCTCCCTTAAAAGGAACCTCAAAGCTTCTCCATGCCTTGCAATTCCTAACCCATTGAACAAAAACAAAGCAAGTTTTAATCATCATACTGCAACTTCCATTCATGATTATGCCAATAATTGCTAACTGAGTTTCCACTACAGGCATCATATCATCCATGGATTTTGCACCTCATCATCTCCTTTGCATAATGTTTATAGGTTCAATCGTCCGCGATGTCAAGTACCAATGCATGTGAAGTAGTACTTGTCATGTTGTCATTTGGAAGCTCAACCAACACCCCGTCACCTAGAAGCAAATTAACTCTATCCCATGGATGCTTCTACCTCTCCTCCCTATCACTCCATCTAAAGATTTGTGTTTTAATTGATTGGAAAACTATAGATTTTATATAAACTTGTTGAAAATATAAAATTCTAACATTATTTATTAATTTATGTTTAGATGAAACTTAATGGTGATTTAACCCTTCCTTCATTTCTAATAAAAAATTAACTATAAATATTTGGATATAAGTTAAGGTGTTATGTGTATCACCACTAATTTCGAAGTATAGCTAAATATTTGTCCATATTGCAAAATAAAGTATTATCTGTATCACCAATAATTTCCAAGTATAGTTAAATATTTGTACATATTGCAAAAAAAAGGAACTATAGAGATTATGATATAAGTTAAGGTCTTATGTATACCACATTTAATTTCGAAGTATAGCTTAAATATGTGTACATATTTCCCTTACTAAGATCTTAATCACATGGTTGTTTGAGTCTAGGTTGAGGGTGTTGAACATGTGCTAGTCTAAGTATTGTATTATATTAACAATTAATGGGATGGGGCATTAAAATGGTGTTGAACATGGGGCAATCAAAGTATTGTAATATATTGATGATTGATGAGAGAGGTATTTAAGTTAAGGTTAAATTGTATAGAGTGGAGATTATATTTGTCAAACTGCAATTATTCAATAATTAATCATAGTGAAAAGTTGAGTTGAATTTAAAGATGTTGAGCTAAAATTCAGCCATATTTTATTAATTTAAGGAAATCACTATGATTTTACATCCATGGGAGGACATGACATACGAGACTATATTCTTACACCTTTAGTTTTAGCATTTATGCTCCCATGGTGTTCATGGTTTCTTAGTCTCACATTTACACGGATGGTGGAAAGAAGGTTTTATGGTAATGTTATTACAACAATAATTTTGGATTTCATTTCCTTCTCATTGTCTAATAAAAGATTCTTTTAACATTTTGATACCACTTTCTTCTTAACATTTTTGTTGTCAACTTCAATTTAAAAGATTCATTATTCTCTATTTTCATATTTTACAATTTACAATTATTGTTTGTGATTCATTTACTTTATATCTCAAGTTAGTTTATAAGTTAGTTACTTTTTATGACCGATGCTTAAACATTAGTTTTGTACTCTCAATGGCATTTCCGCATGAGTACTTAGTAAGATATTGCACATTTCATTGATTTGCTAGGTAACTTAGGTAACTTTTTTCAAGAGGAAAAAATACCAGTCTTTGTTATTCATATGAATCAAAAGACATATTATACAAAAACCATCTTCATGACAGAAGGATGAATCATATCCAGTATTGCACATAGACAAATGATAGATATATCTGCATAGCTGCCAAACATCAAAACGAAACAAAGTCTGATCGTAGCAGACTTTTCTTATCATCCCTGAATTATCAGGTCAGAATATGCTGAATAATCAAAAGAGACCCACAAACATACACTCCTGAGCATGACCTGCTAGCTGATAGGTCTCCAAATATCAGACAGAGAAAGAAATACAACTGCTTGACATTCAAATGCTGAAAAAATGAAGATCAACAGCAACTAAAAAAGTATAAAGTGGCCATTATCAATGAGCATCCCATCCAATGATTCAGTGAAATATCCATGACCCATATCCATATTCAGAGCCTGCTTTGAAAGACCATCAGCCAGCATGTTGTGCTCGCGGAAGATATGTTTGAAGATCACCGGTGGGACAAGTTGCAGCATATATTTTATTTCATCACACCAGTGCATCAAAGTAGGAATATCAAGGGCTGTAAGTCTGTTTATCCAAGAAATAATCACCATCGAATCACCAAAAATCATATGAATGGGCAGTCCCATCAAACAACTCACTCTAAGAACAGCCCAAAGAGCCAGAAGTTCTGCTCTTGTGTTCGTGCTACATCCACAGCCCAATGAGAAACTGTAAAAATGGGTTTCACTAAGGTAGATCACAAACCTATCTCCTCCATTATTCATTGTAGCAGCACCATCAAAGTAACCACAAGGAAAGACTTGCTGTGGTTTAGGACCAATCTTCCGGCATTTATGAGATTTTTGAGGCATAGGGAAAAGAGTTTGATAACTCTCAATTCTGGAGGTAAGTGATGATGCGAAGGGTTTCCCATTTTCAAATATACATTTATTGCGAAAGAGCCAAATGAACCAGAAGACAAAAAGAGGAATATATCTAAACAAAGCATAGCGGGCAATGCTGTTAAACCAGTGAGCTAAAAAGGACTGAACAGAGTTGAAGGAAGGTAAAGGGAAACCATGACGAGCTGAAAAGTATGAGAAGATTTTCACAGTAAAAGGGAAAAATAAGAAAAGGTGGCAGATGTCTTCACTATTTCTTTCACATAGAACGCACCTACTGGGACCAAAAAACCCACGGGATTGAAGGTGATCCCATGTAAGGATCCTTTCATTTACCAACAGCCAGCAGAAATAGATTATCTTTGACGGGATATTTAAAGCCCAGAGGGTGTCCAAAACCAGGTTGTGCTTTTCTAAATTATTATTCAGAAAGAAACTGTCATATCCTTTAGTAGCACTTACAGGGCCCATGTAATTGCTATGAGACCAAAGGAGCGAATCACGCAGGTCTTTTAGACGGATTCTATTGTATTCCAGACCTCTAATATAAATTTCCCAGTGATATTTCCATTCTTCACAAAGATCAAGCTCCTCGGCAGTGAACCAATACCGAGTAGCAAAGGAAGTGTTGTTCCTTGCCTGTTCAAGTGTACAAATCCCATAGTCCTCTAGGTAAGCTCTCAATTCAGCTGGGAGAATAAAGAAGCTACCCATTCCAACAACAGGGTCCACCCCAATACGGAGATCTGATCCATTTCCCACTTGCCAGAGTATTCCTTTCCCAATCCAAGGCAGAGTTTTAAGAAAGCCTTTCCAAATAAGCGAGACATTCCAAGATCTGAACTTTTTCTCTCTTAACCAAGTTTGTAGTGGCAGATTTTTCATATATTTAGCAGAAAGGAGATGATTCTAAATGCCAGTGTTGTTTAGAGCACTCCAAAAATTCTTCATCCTCAAAGATAAACTGAAACTAGGGAGATGTTTTATTCCCCAGCCCCCTTGGGAAATAGGATGCGCTAGAAGATGCCAATCTACCAGGTGGAACTTTTTTTGCTTAGTGGATGTCCCCCACAGAAAGGAAAAGACCAATTTTTTGAGCTTATCCAAAATTGAGGAAGGAATCAGAGCAAGGGCCATCCAGAAAACTGGTAAACTAGACAGAACAAAACGAACCAGGACTAGGCGTCCACCCATAGACAAGAGTCTATTTGTCCAATGATTGATACGCTTCTCGAATTTTGATATAAGCCAGTGCCAATCTTTGACTAGATAACCTGAGGGCTTCGGAAAGTAACCAAGATAGGTGAAACCCTGATTGAGGTGTGCAAATATGTAGGGAAGGAGGCCTGTTATTCTACCCAGAAGGGCAACATCCAAATCATAGTGAAGAAAACAGGATTTATCCACATTAATTCTCATGCCAAAGGCTTCACAAAAAGTGTCAAGTAATACTTTAAAAGCAATCCATTCCTCAAAATAACCCAAACCAAATAAAAATCACATCATCTACGAAAAGTAAATGAGTGAGAAATAGATCAGTCGAAATCTTGATTCCTTTGATTTTACCATTTCTCTTGGCATCTTCAATCAGAAGGCTGAGTACTTCAATAACCAAAATAAAGAGCAGGGGGGACAAGGGGCATCCCTGCCTGATTCCACGAGAAGCCGGAAAGAAAGAAGATGGAGATCCGTTAACAAGGACAACAAAATTTGCAAATGAGATACACCCCATAATCCAATTCACACCCACAAGGGGAACCCCTATCTGGATAAGGATCAGCCGAATGAAAGTCCAGTTAACCCTGTCAAAGGCCTTTGTCAAGTCCAACTTTAGGATGAGAGCACATTTCCTTTTCAATTTTACAGAATGGAGGACTTCCTGAGTGATAGCTATAGGCTCATGGATCTGACGGTTCTTTAAGAATCCAAATTGCTGAGAAGAGATAGAGGAGTCTAAAAAGGGTTTGAGTCTCAGAGCCGCAACTTTAGAGATCAGTTTATAGCAGAGATTGCACAAAGAAATAGGCCTGAAGTCAGCAAAGGAAACAGGGTGTTTGACTTTTGGAATAAGAGCTATAAAAGTGGAGTTTAAGGAAGGGGCAACTTTACCCAGGAGTCTTGAGGATTCCACCATACTGACCAAAAGAGGACCCAAAAGATCAAAAAAGGACAGATAGAGCTCAACCGTCCAGCCATCAGGCCCAGGGGCTTTATCTTTTTTAAAAGTATTTAGTGCCCTCTCAACTTCTAAAAGAGAGACAGAGCGAGTAAAGGATTCTTGCTCTTCCCTGGAGATATAGGAATGAAAAATACGAATAACCTTCAGCTGAGCAGAAAGAATACTCAAGTGATTATCAGCAAAAATATTTTTAAAATATCGAACCCCCAGTGCTTTGTTGCTCTGGTCATCCGATATCCAATTACCCTCTTCATCCTTTAAACTCCAGATGGCATTTTGATTTTTACGAGCCGATGCCACAGCATGGAAATATTTGGTATTGGCATCCCCGTTCATAGCCCAAGTGACTCTGCTTTGAAGTATTGCAGAGTAGATCTCATGTTCCAATTGCTTTTGAAGGTCAGCTTTCAAAGTACTCAATCTGCATTGCTGTTCCTGATTTAAGATAGCAAATTGTGAAGAAAGTAAAAGAGAATTAATTTCTTCTTCGAGATAAACAGATTTATCCTTCATTTTTTGGGATTCCACCTTAGTCCATGCTTTCACCTTTTCTTTTAATAGGCGCAGCTTGGATGAAAGATTATTCATATCATCCAATGAATCATCCGATTGAATAAGAGGCCATTCAGTACAAATCATATTAACAAAATCCAGATTCCCTAACCAAGAATGATTGAATTTGAATGGGTAAAGGCAAGGATTCTGTTGTTCGCTCCAATCAAGCAGGACAGGGAAATGATCTGAAATCCCGCATCTATGAGCCCAAACTCTATGTCTATGAAGGGAGCTAATTAGCTGATCTAATAGCAAAAAACGATCCAGTCTTTTGGAGATGCCTTCTTCCCCCATCGTTCCATTCCTCCAAGTTGGGCCTGCACAGGATGGAGCAATATCCACTAAATGATGAACAGAGAATAAATTGGAGAAGAAAGGGCCCAATGGATCTAGTTGCGCTCTGGATCCCCAAATTTCAGAAGTAACTTAGGTAACTTAAACCTATACTAAAAGCATAAGCAAGCCTCATTGATGTATATGCATAATGGAGGAGTCCAACCAAATATGAAAAATGATTAGAGAATAATAGAGAGTTTGTTTTATATTTTATAAATAATATTTTAAGTATGAGGTTTTTATTATTATTTGGGTGAGTAGTTGAATTTCAATTTCTGGTTTCATTACCTTTTTTCATTAATGGTTATTTCACACCATTTTTGGTGTGAATAGGTTATATGTCTTTTCAAATGCTATGAATAGATGATATGTCTTTCCAAATATTTAATGGCTTCCTCAATTTATCTTGGCTAATTGGACCATGACCTCAAAGGAAAATTACTTTATCTACTTTGGAGGTATTTAATTTTAACAACGTCATGCACACTTGTATGCGCACTTGTATGAGATGCCAATATAATTTAAGTTGTTAGGTACATCTATTTCAGATATTCATAAAATTCCCATAATAAATATTGAATTTCGTATTTGTATTTGTATTTTTTATTTTTATGAGAAAAACGGTAAGAATGATAAATATTGCTCTATTAATAGTAGCACAACTAGAAACTATTAATGTGTTTATCAATCTATGTTCCCCTCCATCTTTTAGGCACTATAAATCCATGTGCACATAGTACAAGATAATGATAGAATATTAATATAAAACTCTTAATGTTTGCTTAAATTTCTTCCAAAATCAATTCTAATATATATTGAAAAGCTATAATATCATTTTTGTTTTTATATAGATCTTATTTTGTCATATACTAACATTTTTAGTATTCTTTATTCTTATTAGTAAATACCTTTTCTTATTTTACAATGTAATATATTTTCCTTGATATTAATATAAAACAATTTTTTATTAACATATTAATATTAACCTTACTTTTAACTTTCTATATGTTTATCCTCACTTTCTTACTTTTTCACTTTCTACAAGTTTATCCTCTCAGAGTACCTTTACATCTATCCTGGTAAGAAGGTGCAAGTTCCTTTACATCTCTCCTGGTAAGAAGGTGCAAATGCAAGAACAAAAGATCAACACATAAAGTACATATCAAAACCTTACATGTTCTCATGTAAAAATCAAAACATTACATGTTCTCCCTGGATAGAGATCTAGCTTACAACTGTTAAATTCATAGCCCACAAGTTTTCTTAATTTTGAAATAAAAAAAACTTTTAAAACGTTATGACTAAAGAGCAGATTAATTTGTTTAAACATACAAGAAAATGTTAAGAAAAGGAAAAATACGCTATAAATTCTACACAGTTCTTTAAAAATCTTTAAATAAAGAGGAAACAACAGCGTCAAAATGTTCACAGATTTTAACAGAAACGCTATAAATTCTACACAGTTCTTTAAAAATGTTTAAATAAAGTGGAAACAACAGCGTCAAAATGTTCACCAGATTTTAACAGAAAAAGGGATGTATTATATTAACAACTGCACTGTCACAATGTACACTCGATCGATCAAGACTCATCTCAACTTGCAAAACCCCTAAACTCATTTCTACTTTTCACTTGCAGAGATATCTATATTCTTTACATCGCCATTGGAGACAGCTTCCAGTTTAATCTTTGGGACATTCACAGTCAGAACACCGTTCTCCAATTTTGCAGAAATGGCGTCCGCATTCACATTATCTGGCAGCCGGAATTGCCTCATAAACCGTCCGCTAGACCGTTCCACCCGGTGCCACTGGTCGGTGTCCTGCACATCTTCTTTGTGCCTTTCTCCGCTTATGCTCAAACTCTTATTGTCTACCAATTCGATTTTCAATTCTTCCTTCTTCAACCCTGCACAAATACATTCAACGGAGCCGCAAGCTATTTAATTGATGGACTGCAAGCAGAAAAACAGGGCAATTTAAACAAAGAAAAGCGCGACTTACCGGGCATATCCGCGGTGAAAACATGAACTTCGGGGGTTTCCTTCCAGTTGAGCCTGGTGTTGGCGATGGCCTGTGCGTCCCGCGAGAAGGAAAAGGCCGGGCTGTCCAGCGCACTGCCGAAGTCGAAGCCGTCCCAGATTCGAGAAAGCGGTACCCACGGATCGAACAGGCTGCTGCTGCCGCGCTCCCAAGGATCCCACAGGCTGTTGGCTCTCGATCGACCAAAGAAAGGAATCAAGGCCATTCTTTCAAACTTCTTCTTGTATTGCAATGTCACAAACCGAGCAAATCCCGATAATTAAACACAGAACTAGATTCTTGCACTGATATGAAGTAGAGGAAAATCGACGCTACAATCGTTGAATGCAGAAAATAAAACGAAAGAGAAATTTATACAATAGGCTTGAAATTACTTGGTGGAATCTTGTACGATATGGTTCCAGAGACATTCAGAATAATCGAAGCAACTGGATCTTTAATGCAGAAAAGAGATTTCAAAGGTTTTGGATCTTTGATGCAGAAAAGAGAGTTCAAAGGTTTTATTTTAATGCTACTTTCTAATCGTGAACGATTTACACAAGACTAGAAGTTTCCAGATTTTTATGTTTGATAATAATGCTTCACTTTACTTTATTATTATTTAAAAAACCGAGTAGTTTATTTATTTACGTTTTTTAATTTCAATTATTTTTATGTTTGTCATTTATATATTAATCCTTCATCCTTCACTTTATCTATTGTATATTAATCTTTCATTTTATTTTTTTGTTAAAAAATAGAGCCCTTCCTTTATCTATTGTATATTAATCTTTCATTTTATTTTTTTGTTAAAAAATAGAGCCCTTCCTTGGATAGTAGGCTTATAGCCATTTTGAGTCCTTCCTTGGATAATATGTCTGCCTTCTCACTATATTCCCTATAGACGTGCTGGAGGCAGAAAGTTCAATGATGTTCACACACCAAGCCTCCAAGTCCAGAGTAGTGAGGGATGAGCTTCCTTTTACCCAGTTTATGATCAAGAGTCTCCAAAAATATGCAGCCTAGGGATCCCAATTTCTTTTGAGAAGTAGAAAAGTGCCCAAAGGGCCATAAGCTCTGCTCGAGTATTGGTACTTTTTCCACAGCCCATCTTGATATGGAAATGATGTGACTGACTAATCAATAGGAGAATACCACCTCCCCCAATTAAGTCTGCAACAACTCCATCAAAGAACTCAAAAGGGTAGGTGATAAGGAAAAATACATTAAAAAAAGGAATGGTGGAAGGAGGTTACAAGGAAAAAATACATAAAAAAAAATCTAACTATCTAGATCGCCCTTGGATAGGCAAAGAGACTTCTATATGGAGTCTTTGCAAAGATTTTGTTGGCCTAATTAAAGACAATATGTATTGGATTCCTGGGAATGGGAAAAAAATGAATATATGGTTAGATCCTACCCTAGGATGGCCTCCCATAGAGTCTAATGCTAATCTCCTCAATCTTCAAAGGTGGATGCAAAATAAAGGCATAAAAAAACTAAAAGAGCTAGCTGTATGGGGTTCTGGGGGTGAATGGACTGGTTGGAAAAACTTGCATCCACCTCCCCAACTTCGCAGAGATTATGATTTTTTTTGCTTCCCTTCTCCACGGCATCGCCCCTCTCAACTCTAGAGGCTGGGCCAGATCAGGGCTCTACACAATCAAAGAAGGTTATCAGGGTTTGAAGCACTGCAGAGAAATAAACCAACAAATAATATGGGTGAAGGTCTAGAACTCAGACAACATCCCCAAGATCAATATCTTCTTCTAGATTTTGGTAAAAAACAAGCTCCTAACATTAGAAAACTTGAGAAAATGCAGAATTCATGGAACGCCCAGATGTTTTCTATGTCTAGATCAGGTGGAAACCTCTCACCATCTTTTTCTAGAGTGCCCCTTTACCATCCAAGTTTGGAAGTTCCTCCCAGGCTCTATAGGTAGGAAATTTTCTCTTCCAGGAAGTCTCATTAATTTGATATCAAACTGGAAAAGATGCTATTCGAGGATAATTGACAAGAAGAAGACTCTTTTCAGAGTTTGGGACATCGTCCCAAAAAATGTTTGCTGGCAAGTTTGGCTTTGCCAGAAATAGGCTCATATTCGACAACAAAAAGACAGACCCTCAGCGTGCTGCCTTCAAAGCTATGAATCTGGTCAACGAATAAATGAATACAAAACATTTCCCTTTCCCCCACTCCGAGGATCTTAGCCCAGAAGAACTCAACTAGCGCTAAGATATTTTGACCTAGAACTCTCTTCAAACCAAAGCTCCTCCTGAGCTTTACTCTTAGCAAATCAGGAAAAATTCAGAAGAACTCCTTTGGCGGCTAAGGCAAAACACAACCACTATCTTATTTGATGGTGCCTCGAAAGGAAATCCTAAGGAGGCAAGTGTGGGTGGGATTATTTTTTATCCCAAAGGAAACATAGTTTCGTCTTATGCCGGGGGTCTTGGACGAAAAACCAACAATGAAGCTGAGTGGCTTGCGTTTCTCTTTGGATTGGAACAGGTCAAGCAAAACAAGATCACCAAAGTCACATTTACAAGAGACTCTAGATAAGTCATTCAAAAAATGGTCTATGGATACAACAAAGGAGTAGTCAAAATTCGAAGGATCTACAAACGAATCCAGAAAACCTCTGTAAATGTTTAGGGCCTCTTTTTATCACATCCTTAGAAGCAATAATTCTGAAGCAGACATATTTGCAAATCAAGGAACTAAGCTAAAAGTCGGAATTTCTAGGGTGAATGGTAATTTAAAATCTTCAAGTTATGTCCCCTAGGAACATAAGCAATGTTTGGTGGTATCAAGGGTGGCATAAGGTATGCCCCTAACGCCCCAACTTCTGAATTCCTCACTAACGAAGGAACTAGGGTAGGAGCCCCCTCTCCACAGGGAACACGCAAAATCGACGATCATCTAACATCTGACATCACAAATGCTTTCCGTTGTCCAGCGGGATCTCATGCAGTATTGGCGTCACAAACCATGTGAAGGGATTTAATGCCAAACCTGGATCCCTCGGGTTGATTAGAGACCCGGCATGAACCATGGAAGGCACATTCAACAAGGCCCCCCAGCTCTGTTAGTTGGCCATTGCAAACACAATGCAACGATTGTTTCTCTTTGTATAGAGTTCTTGGCCCCTTTATCTCTTGGCTTCCTTAGCATATGGATAAGGAAAGGCTGCTCAACACACAGGCAACGCAGTCAATTTTATCTAAGCATGTAAGATTGGCATCTCAAGAAGCCATGGCATGTAACGACAGTGATGTAACGTTGAACGACCTACAGGCTTCTTTAAGGGACATCAAGTAGCACATTCATTGGCTCTATGACATTGTGAACATGGGGGTTAAAGAAGGGAGCTCTACTGCAAAAGAAGTGAAGTGGATGGCTAGGCAAATGGGAAACCATGATGCTAGAATTGAAGATAACCACAGATATTTATATGAGCTTATGGGGACCATTCCTTACATGAAGGAAGATTTGCACAACCTAGTCAACATGAACCAGTGCAACCACTGTCAAACCTCTTCTGCAAGGGATCATCCACTGAAGGAGACTTTAGTAGCTCAACTACCAGTGCAGCCACTGTCAAACCTCTCCTGCAAGGGATCATCCAATAAAGGAGACCAGTGAAGCCACTGTCAAACCACCTCTCCTGCAAGGGATCATCCAATGAAGGAGACTTCAGTAGCTCAACTACCAGTGCAACCACTGTCAAAGAGACTTCAATAAGCTCCAGAAGCTCAATTACCAATGCAGCCACTGTCAAGCCACTCATCCAATGAAGGAGACTTCAGTAGCTCAACTACCAATGCAGAATGCAGCCACTGTCAAACCTGTCAAACCTCTCCTGCAAGGGATCATCCAATGAAAGAGACTAAACCTCTCTTGCAAGGGATCATCCAATGAAAGAGACTTCAATAGCTCAGCCAGTTAAAGCTCCAGATGATAAGGAGCTCCAAGATGATAAGGAGCAGCAATAACTTAAGTATAATGGTATTTTATGTTTTTTTTGTCTTTTAATTTTAGGTGTTTATGTCCATATTTACCCTTCGAAAAGTGATAGAATTTTTTTTTGAACAACCTAGTTTATGTTATAAGAAAAGTTTCTAATATTTTTAAAGATTAGAATAGAATTAAGTTTTAAATTCATTTTAAAATTTAAGTTTAAAAAAAAATACTATACTTTAAACAAACCTATATACAAGTGTTTACTGTTTTTTAAACACACCTCTCCACATGCGTTTCACGATTCTAATATTTTTAAAGATTAAAATAGAATTAAGTTTTTAATATTTTTAGAGATTAAAATAGAGTTTAGTGTTATTTTATGTGAAAACTTGTCATTTGAAAATTGTCAATGTATATATCTGGTTAGATCTTTTTTCATAATTTAATTTAAATTTGGTTAAGAAATTCGTAAGCTAGTCATTGTTTTCAATTTTTTATTTATATTGTATTTCCTTTTTTAACCTATCTCATTAATTGATTGTTTGTTTATATAAATATCCATTAAGGTTTGTTCTTTCGTTTACAAATTTGTGCAAACCAGGTTTGTTCTTTCATTTGCAAATTTGTGCAAACTTTGTTTGCGATGACTTTATGTTGATGGAAATTTGAATTTTAATCATTCACTATTTTCAACCTTTGAATTGCAATTGAATGAACTTTAAATTGCAATTGAATGAACTAATTGAAATAATTTCTTATTCATGGCCGTCCTAGCATAGAAACTGTATATTCAATGTTTCTTGGCATATCGACTCCTACATAATATTCTGTTTGTATCTCTTTTGTGTTACTCTTGACTTCTAATTAAGCCGACCTATGGTATAGAGAAATTTCAATCCTCTTATCTGCACAGGTCTGTTAACTTGTAATTTTAATGGTTTGACATACTTGACCCTTGCTTCTTTTTTTTTGTTTCGTACAAAAACATAATTTCTTTCTCCACTTTCTTGAATTTCCAGCTTTTTGCAAATTGTTCTCTCCACAATATGTTATACAAGAAGCAAGTGATTTTCCTTTAAAGAATATTTGTTTGTTGTAAGAGAGAGTCCAAGCTGCACGACTGTAAAAGGTTTAGGTTTGTGGTGCTTGCAGTATTTGCATCTTTCCACAAAGAAGAGCTGTATCATCAAGGAAAGTGGTGACAGATATTGAAGGTTCATTCTCTTTATTCAAAAGAAGAGTTGTATCATCAAACAGCAAGGAAAGCGGTGAGAGACATTGTAGGTTCATTCTCTTTATTCAAAGTTCACAAAGCATTAATTTCTGAATCCTCCTATCTTGCAATTTGATACGGTGTGACAACAAATCCACAAATTAAATTCTTGACTGTGTAAATTATATGTAGGAATACATGGATTTGACATGTAGATGGATTCGTCAAAAAAAAGAAAGAATAGCGTCAAAAATGTTCACAGGATTTTAAACTGAAAAACAGAACAGAGAGAAGGTATTTTATTAAGCACTGCCACAAGGCACACTCAATCAAGATACTGTCTCGCCAGAATTATTTTCTGGCTACTGAACTTGCAAAACCCCTAAACCACGAATTGCCTTTTTTAGTTATCGCTTCCAGAAACATCAATACTCTTGACATCGCCATTGGAGACAGCTTCCGATTTAATTTTGGGGACATTCACAGTCAGAACGCCGTTCTCCAATTTTGCAGAAATGCCATCTGCATTCACATTCTCCGGCAGCCGGAATTGCCTCATGAATCGTCCGCTGGACCGTTCCACACGGTGCCACTGGTCGGTTTCCTGCACTTCTTCTTTCTTTCTTTCTCCGCTTATTCTCAGACTGCCATTATCTACCAATTCGATCTTCAATTCTTCCTTCTTCAAACCTGTACAGATGCATTCAACAGAACGATCCGTTATTTAACTGATAAGCTGCAAAATCGGAAAGCAAGGCGGTTATAACAAAGAAAAGCGTAACTTACCGGGTAAATCCGCACTGAAAACGTGTAATTCGGGGGTTTCCTTCCAGTCGAGCCTGGTGTTGGCGACAGCCTGCGCGTCCCTTGAGAAGGAAAAGGCCGGGCTGTCCAGCGCGCTGTCGAAGTCGAAAGCATTCCACATTCTTGAAACGGGTATCCATGGATCGAACAGGCTGCTGCTGCGGCTGTTCCAAGGATCCCACAGGCTGCCGTCTCTCGATCGACCGAAGAAAGGAGCCAACGCCATTCTTTCAAGCTTGTATTTATACTACAATGGCACAAACCGAACAAATCTAAATAATTAGAGCAAGGACTAAATGCTAACGCTGATATGAAATAGAGGAAAACCGATGATACAATCGTTGAATGCAGAAATCCAAAAAACGAAAAGAAAATTTATAGGGTTGAGATGTTAGCGATGATAATTCCAGAGACGCTCGACAATACTCGAAGTTTCCAGAACGGCCTCTTGTCAGATCTTTGATGAAGAAAAGGTTATTTATACGCTTCAATCAAATGACTGGAATCCGTTAGGCTAGAACTTTCCAGAACCGCCTTTTCTTGGATGAATTTTTTTTATTTTTTTTAAGTCAATATCTCCAAACTTCAACTTCAACTTCAACGCAGAAATACACTTTTTAGGAGTGCAAATCCTACATTAATTTTACTAATTATTTATGATTACTAATTGTATTAAATTATTGTTTCTATTGTTTAATTGGTAGGTATTTTAATTGTTTTTTTTAAATAAAAATAGCATAATATTATATTATATTAATTTATAATGTAAAAATAGAGTATATTGATTTGTTTAAAGTGAAACTAAACTAGCCATAAAACATAAAATTGTTATTTTTAATGGGTATGGTTTAGGTGACTATATTGTTTGTGGAATTTAGAATGAGATAATAATATTAATATTTAAATATTTAGATATGTATTTAAATAAGATAATTAAAAGGAATTATAACATTACTGATATATCTTAAATTAAGGAGGCTATTCATCATCAAAGATAGAGATTGACCTCGTATTCATCATCAAAGATAGAAATTAAGGAAACCCCTTGATCTTAAGTTGGGTGGGTCCTCCTTCTCCGCAAAGACAATACCACTCATAGCTTCGACAATGATATTAACCTTGGCATTCAATTTATTATCTGACCTTGGAGCTCATCCACATACAACAGATTTTATTGTGAGCTTCATTGCCTTCGTAGCTCATCCACATCCAACAGATTTTGTTGTGAGCTTCATTGCCTTCCAAAAGTGTTTTACCCAACAAGGCCTTCATCTTCTAGTATAAAACCATTGTTTTGAAGTACTTAGTGTCGCATGTTCAGAATGTACTAGTATATGGGATCCAAGGGCTTTTGTCCTACTCGACATCCTCATTCTTAGTAAAGTCGCACTAAGTTCTAACCCAATCTTACCTTCATAAATATCTCTTTGAATATGCTCTAGAATTTGCCTCTTGTAGGTGTTTTCCATATCCATAGAGCCTCTTACATCCCCTTAGGTTGAAGATCCAGCTTCCTACTCTTATGCATGCACCACCCTTTGTCTTTTCCACGCATAGTTGAGTTATCTAGAGCCGAAAGATTACCCAAGGTAGGGAAATCCTGAGAGTTTCAAGAATAGTGCAAGACAATTTTGGAACCCTTCATAGTAATAATAATCCCCATAATCTTTAATGAAAAAAATCATGATGACTCCAAGGCAACTCAACCAAGGCTCCGAGACCAAGAGTTAGCTCACTACAATCCAGATCAAATAGGAATATGGAGGAGGAGTACCATGCAATTGCTTGTAAGAAGGTGCCCCTTTTTCCCTTTCCTCCGTTAAAAGGAACCTCAAAGCTTCTCCCTGCCTTGCAATTCCTAACCCATTGAACAAAAACAAGGCAAGTTTTAATCATCACACTGCGACTTCCATTCATGATTATGCCAGTCATGGCTAGTTGAGTTTCCACTATAGACGTAATATCATCCATGGATTTTGCACCTCATCATCTCTTTTTGCATAATGTTTCTAGGTTCAATCATCCACGACGTCAAGTACCAATGCATGTGAAGTAGTACTTTCCATGTAGTCATTTGGAAGCTCAACCAACAACCAGTCACCTAGTTCCCATCTACCAATGCAAATTAACTCCATCCCATGGATGCTTCTACCTCTCCTCGTGACATCCAAAGATTTGTGTTTTAATCGATTGGAAGACTATAGATTTTATATAAACTTGTTCAAAAATATAAAACTTTTAACATTATTTATTAATTATGTTTGGATGAAACTTAATGGTGATTTAACCCTTCATTCATTTCTAATAAAAAAATACTATATAAATATTTGGATATAAGTTAAGGTGTTATGTGTATCACCACTAATTTCCAAGTATAGCTAAATATTTGTACATATTGCAAAATAAGGTGTTATGTGTATCACCAATAATTTCCAAGTATAGCTAAATATTTGTACATATTGCAAAAAAATAAGAACTATAGAGATTTCCATATAAGTTAAGGTCTTATATATACCACATTTAATTTCGAAGTATAGCTTAAATATGTGTACATATTTCCCCTACTAAGATCTTAATCACATGGGTGTTTGAGTCAAGGTCGAGGGTGTTGGACATGTGTTAGTCTGAGTATTGTATTATATTAACAATTAATGGGATGGCGCATTCAAAGGGTGTTGAACATGGGGCAAAGGGTGTTGAACATGGGGCAGTCAAAGTATAGTCAAAGTATTGTAATATATTGATGATTAATGAGAGGGGTATTTAAGTTAAGGTTAAATTGTATAGAGTAGAGATTATATTTGTCAAATTGCAATTATTTAATAATTAATCGCAGTAAGAAGTTAAGTTGAGTTTAAGGGTGTTGAGCTAAAATTCAGCCATATTTTATTAATTTAAGGGAATCACTATGATTTTACATCCATGGGAGGACATAGGAGAATATATTCTTACACCTTTATTTTTAGCATTTATGCTCCCATGGTGTTCATTGTTTCTTACTCTCACATTTATAGGTATGGTGGAAAGAAGGTTTTATGGTAATGTTATTACAACAACAATTCTGGATTTCATTTCCTTCTCATGGTCCCCATAAAAGATTCTTTTAACATTTTGATACCACTTTCTTCTTAACATTTTGTTGTCAAATTCCATTTAAAAGATTCATTATTCTCAATTTTCATATTTTATAATTTACAATTATTGTTTGTGATTCATTTACTTTGATATCTCAAGTTAGCTACTTTTTATGACTGATGTTTAAAAATTAGTTTTGTACTCTCAATGGCATTTCCGCATGAGTACTTAATAAGATATTGCACATTTCATTGATTTGCTAGGTAACTTAAACCTATATGAAAAGCATAAGCAAGCCTCATTGATGTATATGCATAATGGAGGAGTCCAACCAAATATGAAAAATGATTAGAGAATAATAGAGAGTTTGTTTTATATTTTATAAATAATATTTTAAGTTTGAGTTTTTTTTATTGGGGTGAGTAGTTCAATTTCAATTAGGCCTTGAGGCCCAAAACTGCTAACCTATGTGATTCCTGTGGGTTCGAGCGGTTACTGACAGCTAGAGAATCAGCTGAGGACTGATGCCATCCATAGAAGATCTAGGGCATCATCACTTGGTCAAGAAGGGCCACCAGGGCCAAAGGCCACCTTCGTGCATGCCAACCAAGCATTATTTAATGATGCATGCACTCTTTAAGTCTCCATACGCATGCATGCAAGTCAACGACAAATTAGAAGATAAAGTGACCTAATTAGGTCAAAGATTAGGTTTTGCGCAGTTGAACTTTATAATTAGAGGAGAAAACGAGAGGAGACTTCACTTTTGGATTATGATTATTTTGGGAGCTCTTGGATAGTAGCACAGCAGTTGGGGTTGGAGACAGAGTCTTCAGCTAACAGGATTTCGGCAGTGAAACATCTGCCCTAGTCTTATTCAGGGTAAGCCATATTGGTTCACCACTTGTTCCTCATTCATTCATCAGTTATCTAGCATGTGGTATAGATCATTGTAGGGACACGTGTGCAGCCGTAAAAGGGGGGGTTTTCAGCCGAAAATCCCTAATCAGCTGTGGAGCCTTTAGATCTCAGTTTCCTTCCGAAACTCAGGCACCATTCCCATCATCAGCATCATACTCCAGTACCCGGTGATTGTCAGACCCATCCGTGCTCATCCGGAACAGTTATCAGCAGTTTCGGAATTCCAGGGGCGTGAGCAGCTGTCTCTCAGAAGCAAGTCGCTATCCTACCCAGAGGACTCAGAAATCACTCTTGTATCAGGCATTCTCTCCGGCACGGAAAGGCTATCATCCCCATAAATCCGCAGCTCCATTGGACACCTCCTTCCCTGAGGGCGTCATCCTTTTCTGACTAGGCGTCTTGCTGTTGGGGGTTCACTGTAAGCAAAGGAGTTCAGTTCATCTCCGATCCAGCTCTCAGTGCTTGCATACTTTCTCCGGAGCAGTCCAGCCGGCTTATCAATGGTAAGTGTTCATTCTATCTCACAAACCCTAACCCTAATTTTTCCTATAAAATAGGGATTTTTGCATGGCAGTTTGCATGCCCAGTTGTATCAGCCTTTTTGCTTAGAAATAGAAAATATCGGGATTTGGGATATTACAGTGGTATCAGAGCTGTTTTCTTGGCCAGCTGTGGGCTTAAGAGATGAAAAGTAGATGAATACAGAAGGAGATCCTTTTGTAACCTATAGGAGGAGGAAGAGTAGATACACAGAATAATTTGAAGATATCCAACTAGAACATACCAATTCAGACATGGAACAAATAGGTATACATTCAGATAGGGGAAAAGGAACGAGAGAAGAGGAGGATCGGATGGAGTTTCGCAGCTTGGTCTCTGCATTGCAAGACTTAGCCAAAGGACAAAAATAAGTCCTCAATGCTATCAACAGACTATCAGCGAAACCGAAAACAGGTATCAACAGTACACCTCCCTCACCGGTAGATCGGGGATCTTCAAGCAGCAGTGGAAAGATGGTGTACACTAACATCTAGAACACTCTGCACATATACAGCAGACCTACTATCAGGCCTACCATGCCTCACTTCTTGGCAGATACAGTAGGGGGCCCGGTCATGTAGGTATAACCTAGCGAGCGTTTTGGGGCTTATTTGCAGGAGTACTGAGACTTAGGGGATGAGTTTCATGCTCCCATGTCTTTCTCAGACTTCTGCAACATGAAGAGTAGGAATAGGCCCAAGAATTTCAACAAGGGTTTCAATCACAACTATGAGCTGCAGAAGACCTTGGGCAGGTTAACCATCCCAAACTTTGATGGGACTCGCGGAGGATCAGCGAGAACATGGGTCCAAAAGTTGGATACCTATTTTCAACTCAACCCCATGACAAAGACAGACGCCATTAAGTTGGCTACACTTCACTTGGACGGAGAAGCTCACGAATGGTGGTACCACGGATTGGTGACATTGGGTCACAACACCATACATTCTTACGGTGAGTTCACTCAGAAACTCATAGAGAGGTTTGATAAGAAAGATCCAGAGATCCATTCCAGGGAGTTGGCTCAACTCAAGCAGACGAGTAGTGCAGAAGCTTTCATTTCAGAATTTCAGAGGCTAGCCGTTATGGTAACATATGTGTCAGAGAGAAGATTGACTATGTTATTCACTGAGGCCCTCATAGAGCCACTACGAGGATGGGTGAAAGCCTACAAACCCCTCACTCTGCAAGATGCTATTAGCAGGGCAAGGGATCTTCAAGATTCAGTGCCCAAAAACAAATTTCCTCTGAAAACCAATTTTCTTGTTAGGGACAAGGACAAGAAACCTTTCCAGCAGGATGTGCCCAAGAAAACTTGGTTAGATGAGGACACTAGGAAAGACTTGAGAAGGAAGAAGCTATGCTTCACCTGTTAGGAACCATGGGTACCAGGACACAGGTGTGTAGGGAAGGCGAAGGCCCACTACATTGAGGTGTATTCAGACAGTGATGAGGACGACGATGAGCAGGAGGCCACAGAAGAGGATTCACACCAGGGTGATACACCAGAGGGAGTCATTGCTACATTATCTGGAGTACCAAGATTCCATACTCTCAAGGTCAGGGGAGTAGTACAAGGTCACAGAGTGGGAGTATTGATAGCCACCCACAATTTCATTGACTCCGCTTGGGTAGCCAAGAGAGGTATCGAGACCGAGAAGTTCGAGGGATTCACTGTAGCAGTAGCTAGGAACTCCAGCATGGAGTGCAACTACTGGATCCCAAAACTGAATGTTGCCTTAGGTAACTATCAGATGACTGACTCTTTCTATGTAGTGGATGTAGCAGATACTCATGTGGTATTGGGTGTTCAGTGGCTTTATTCTATAGGGAAATACACTACAGACTACAGGGCAATGGAAATGGAGTTCCAGGGGCCATATGGCAAAAGGGTAGTTTTGAGGGGCATGAACACTTATCCCCCAAAACCGGTCTCATCACAGAGAATGGAGGCAGTGCTCCGACAGGATGATATAGAATGGACTGCAGAATGTTTGGTCACCTTCAGGAAACCTCCAGAGACCAGCACACAACACCCAAGTGACATTCAAGCCTTGCTACAGAAACACAAAAAGTTTTTCAGGACCTTCCATCAGGTAGACCACCAGACCAAGGTTTTGAACACATCATCGAGCTAGATGAGGGAACACAAGCAATCATCACCACTCCTTACTGGCATCCCAAAAGGTACAAGGATGAGATTGAGAAAACCATCCAAGAATTACTAGAGCTTGGATATATTCGGCCCAGTTCTAGCCCCTTTGCATCCTCAGTAGTACTGGTCAAGAAAAAGGATGGTACATTGCGAATGTGCATCGATTATCGAGCACTTAACAAAAAGACCATTAAGAACAGGTATCCAATTCCCAGAATTGACGAACTCATGGATGAGCTTCGGGGAGCTCAATACTTCTCCAAGATCGATCTTCGCTTGGGGTACCATCAGATCAGGGTCAGGGACCAGGAGATCTCCAAAACAGCTTTACGCTGTCATTATGGTCACTATGAGTTTCTGGTCATGCCCTTCGGACTTACCAATGCTCCGGCCAATTTCTAGTCATGCATGAACCACACCTTCCGAGCACAGCTACGTAAATTTTTGCTTGTATTCTTTGATGACATCCTGATTTACAGCAAAACCTGGGAAGAACATCTGAAACACCTGGACGAAACATTGAGTATTTTAGAAGAGCATTCGTTATATGCAAAAATGTCCAAGTGTGAGTTTGGAATGAAGGAAATGCTGTACTTAGGACACGTAATCAATGCAGAAGGAGTACAGGTTGACATGGAGAAAATCAAGGCTATCAGAGATTAGCCTGCGCCAAAAACAGTTACAGAGTTGAGAGGGTTCCTAGGTCTATGTACTTATTACCATCGGTACTTTAAGGGATTCTCCCAATTTGCAGCACCCCTCACAGATCTCACCAAGAAATGAGTGTTCACTTGGACAGACTTAGCACATAAAACTTTCGAGGAGATGAAGGTTATTATGAGTTCTTGTCCAGTTCTAGCATTACCAGACTTCTCACAACCTTTTGTGGTAGAATGTGATGCCTCAGGGGAAGGGTTAGGAGCAGTATTGATGCAGAATCATCACCCTATTGCATTTGAGAGCCGTAAACTGAAGAACTACGAGCGCCATTACTCCATATATGACAAGGAGATGCTGGCCATCTTGCATGATCTCACAATATTCAGACAGTGCCTGGTGGGCAGTAAGTTCAAAATCAAAACCGATCATAACAGCCTCAAGTATTTCCTGGAGCAGAAGGAACTGAATGAGCGATAGCAGAAATGGGTTAGCAAGGTACAAGCCTATGATTTCGAGATCGAGTATGTGAAAGGTAAGACTAATGTAGTAGCTGATGCATTATCCAGGCGTCCAGCCCCATTATTTCTCAGTAGTATATCCACGGATTGGAGGGCACTTCTCTTAGTGGAATACTCCAAAAATAAATTCGCTTGCGAATTATTGGATGGGCAAATTCAGGATGACAGGTACAGGATTGTGGATGACATCATCTATTACAAAGACAGAATATACCTCGTTCCAAAATCCACATTGAGGAAGAAGATCATTCAAGCAGCCCACGATTCTCCTTTATCAGGGCATCAAGGCTTCTTAAAGACCTACAGGCAGATCAGAGAGAGGTTCTCATGGAAGGGCCTCAAGGGGAAGATTATGCAGCATGTCCGAGAATGTAGCATCTGTCAACAGAACAAGATTGAGAACACCCATCCAGCAGGGTTACTCTAGCCACTACCGATTCCAGAACAGAAGTGGGAAAGCATCTCCATGGACTTTATTACAGGCTTGCCCAAGGTCTAAGGGAAAGATTGTTTATATGTAGTAGTTGACAGACTGACCAATTTGCACATTTCTTCTCGATATCATCAGACTACTCGGCAGCTCAAGTAGCGGAGTTATTCTTCGGGGAGGTCTTCAGGTTACACGGGTTACCTAAGACCATTGTCAGTGATCGGGATAGCAGATTCACGGGTGCCTTCTGGCAGGAACTGTTTAGATTGGTGGGGACCGAACTGGCTACTAGTACGAGTTATCACCCCCAGAGTGACGGGAAAACAGAAATAGTCAACAAGTGGATCGAAGGATATCTAAGGAACTATGTAGCAGGGTAGCATCGAACCTGGATCAAATGGCTACACCTAGGGGAGTATTGCTACAACACTACTTATCACATGTCTATGAGGATGACCCCTTTTAAGGCATTATATGGTTATGAGACCCTGGACTATGCAGATTTGGCATTTGGAGACAGTAGGGCTCCTAAGGCTAAGGATTGGATACAGGACAGTCAAGACATCCTGAAAGTATTGAAAGAGATTTTACAAACAGCCCAGAATCAACAGAAGATGTATGCTGACAAACACAGGATTGAGCGGAGCTTTGAGGTAGGGGATTTAGTTTACTTAAGGCTCCAGCCTTATAGACAGTCTTCACTTAAAAAGAAAGGAGTAGAGAAGTTAAAACCCTGCTTCTATGGACCCTACAAAATAATTCGGAAGGTGGGAGAGGTGGCATATGAACTAGAACTTCTCCAGGAAAGCAAAATTCACAATGTGTTCCATGTATCTAGTCTGAAGAAGACCCTTGGGCAATACATTGCTCCATCCACCGAATTGCCCCCTTTAGATGATGAAGGACTGTTGATACTGATTCCCGAACGGATCATACAGACTAGAGAGAGGAAGCTCAGGAACAGAGTAATCAGAGAATACTTAGTTCAATGGAAAGAACTACCGCTAGAGGATGCCACCTGGGAAGGTGAACAAATATTGCAGCATCCCAGTTTGAAGTTGCTTGAGGACAAGCAATCTCGAGCGGGGAGGACTTTAATGTCCTCTTCCAATTAGGCCTTGAGGCCCAAAACTGCTAACCTATGTGATTCCTGTGGGTTCGAGCGGTTACTGACAGCTAGGGAATTAGCTGAGGACTGATGCCATCCATAGAAGATCTAGGGTATCATCACTTGGTTAAGAAGGGCCACCAGGGCCAAAGGCCACCTTCGTGCATGCCAACCAAGCATTATTTAATGATGCATGCACTCTTTAAGTCTCCATACGCATGCATGCAAGTCAACGGCAAATTAGAAGATAAAGTGACCTAATTAGGTCAAAGATTAGGTTTTGCACAGTTGAAATTTATAAATAGAGGAGAAAGCGAGAGGAGACTTCACTTTTGGATTATGATTATTTTGGGAGCTCTTGGATAGCAGCACAACTTGCAGCACAACAGTTGGGGTTGGAGACGGAGTCTTCAGCTAACAGGATTTCGGCAGTGAAACATCTGCCCTAGTCTTATTCAGGGTAAGCCATACTGGTTCACCACTTGTTCCTCATTCATTCATCAGTTATCTAGCATGTGGTATAGATCGTTGTAGGGACACGTGTGCAGCTGTAAAAGGGGGGGTTTCAGCCAGAAAACCCTAATCAGCTGTGGAGCCTTCAAATCTCCATTTTCTTCTGATCTCAGGCACCATTCTCATCATTAGCATCATACTCCGGTACCCGGTGATTGTCAGACCCATCCGTGCTCATCCGGAACAGTTATCAGCAGTTTCGGGATTCTATGGGGCATGAGCAGCTGTCTCTCAGAAGCAAGTCGCTATCCTACCAAAAGGACTCAGAAATCACTCTTGTATCAGGCATTCTCTCCGGCACGGAAAGGCTATCATCCCCGTAAATCCGCAGCTCCATCGGACACCTCCTTCCCTGAGGGCGTCATCCTTTTCTCACTGGGCGTCTTGCTGCTGGGGGTTCACCGTAAGCAGAGGAGATCAGTTCATCTACGATCCAGCTCTCAGTGCTTGCATACTTTCTCCGGAGCAGTCCAGCTGGCTTATCAGTAGTAAGTGTTCATTCTATCTCACAAACCCTAACCCTAATTTTTCCTATAAAATAGGGATTTTTGCATGGCTGTTTGCATGCCCAGTTGTATTAGCCTTTTTGCTTAAAAATAGAAAATATCGGGATTTGGGATATTACAAAATATAATGTAATTTATTAGGTACATCTATTTCGGATATTCATAAAATTCCCATAATAAATATTGAATTTCGTATTTGTATTTGTATTTTTTACTTTTATATGAGAAAAATGCTTAAAAGTTTGATGAAACAAATATTTAGTAGTTTGATGAAAAAAAACTTAAAAGTTTGATGAAACAAATGTAGGAATGAAAAATATTGCTCTATTAATAGTAGCACAACGAGAAACTATTAATTTGAGATTTATAAGAGGAAGAGACGACGATCTCGAAAAATGTAGCTTCCTATTCGGTCGATCGAGGCTATTTCTTGTTTGATTTTGAATCCAAGGAAGACAAGGAGATAATATTCTGAAATGGACCCTACTTCATGGGTCCGTAAGGCATCTACCTAAATGGCTGGACACTAGATTTTGATCCCGAGGCTGATACCCCCAAAGCAGTCCCAGTATGGGTTAGGCTCCCAAACCTACCAATGCACTGCTGAAACCAAAAATCCCTTCAAACAATTGGGAACATTTTAGGGAAGTACATCGACATGGAAATCCCAAAAGATCAATATGCATGTGCCCACATTTGTGTGGAGGTGGACCTTGAAGCTGGGTTACTGGAAGCTATAAAACTAACAATGGGGAACTGGTTTCACCTCCAAAAACTTGACTATGAGCAGTTGCCATTCAAATGCAGAGGATGCCATGAATACGGGCACTTCATTCGCAACTTCCCTCAAAAGATCAAGATCCAGCAAGACAAAGAGGAATGATGGAAAACGGTGAAGAGTACCAAGACTAAAACCAAAAGCAGAGAAGTGCATAGGAAGGAAGGGGGGGGAAATGCATCAAGTGAAACCCTCTCGGAAGGAAGTCCTCCATGCATCCTTTCCAACCTCGTGAACAGGGGTTTCGTCCTCCATGTCGGGAAAAACTAGACGGTGAAACCTTCCTTTGGGTGGTCTAGTAGGTTGTGGGGACGCACAGGCTACAAATTCGACAGCTCTGGCATCGGCTCTTGCGAGACCGAGGACTGCGGGTAAGGCGTGAATTGCAACGACGCCAGTAGGGCGACCCCCGTCTCGCTGGCAGAATTCACATTGGACGACAGCAGCAGCCACGACTTCTATGACGTGTCTCTCGATGATGGTTACAACCTTCCTTTGGACATAACACCAGTCTCGACCTCCAATTCGGCCAACAGTATTCTTTATTCTTTATTATTCTTTATTCTTATTACCAAATACCTTTTCTTATTTTACAATGTAATATATTTTCCTTAATATTAATATAAAACAATTTTTTATTAACATATTAATATTAACCTTACTTTTCACTTTCTATATGTTTATCTTCACTTTCTTACTTTTATCCTCTCAAAATTCCTTTATCCTCACTTTCTTACTTTTCACTTTCTATACATTTATCCTCTCAAAATTCCTTTACATCTCTCCTGGTAAGAAGGTGCAAATGCAAGAACAAAAGATCAACACATAAAGTACATATCAAAAACTTACATGTTCTCATGTACAAATCAAAACATTAAATGTTCTCCCTCGATAGAGATCCAGCTTACAACTGTTAAGCTCATAGCCCACAAGTTTTCTTAATTTTGAAATAATTTTTTTTTTTTAAACGTTATGACTAAATAGCAGTTTAATTTGTTTAAACATACAAGAAAATGTTTAGAAAAGGAAAATTACGCTATAAATTCTACTCAGTTCTTTAAAAATGTTTAAATAAAGAGGAAACAACAGCGTCAAAATGTTCACAGATTTTAACAGAAAAAGGGCTGAAGGAAAAATAGGCTATAAATTCTACACAGTTCTTTAAAAATGTTTAAATAAAGTGGCAACAACAGCGTCAGAATGTTCACCAGATTTTAACAGAAAAAGGGATGTATTATATTAACAACTGCACTGTCACAATGTACACTCGATCGATCAAGACTTATCTCGACTTGCAAAACCCCTAAACTCATTTCTACTTTTCACTTGCAGAGATATCTATATTTTTTACATCGCCATTGGAGACAGCTTCCAGTTTAATCTTTGGGACATTCACAGTCAGAACACCGTTCTCCAATTTTGCAGAAATGGCGTCCGCATTCACATTATCTGGCAGCCGGAATTGCCTCATAAACCGTCCGCTAGACCGTTCCACCCGGTGCCACTGGTCGGTGTCCTGCACATCTTCTTTGTGCCTTTCTCCGCTTATGCTCAAACTCTTATTGTCTACCAATTCGATTTTCAATTCTTCCTTCTTCAACCCTGCACAAATACATTCAACGGAGCCGCAAGCTTTTTAATTGATGGACTGGAAGCAGAAAAACAGGGCAATTTAAACAAAGAAAAGCGCGACTTACCGGGCATATCCGCGGTGAAAACATGAGCTTCGGGGGTTTCCTTCCAGTCGAGCCTGGTGTTGGCGATGGCCTGTGCGTCCCGCGAGAAAGAAAAGGCCGGGCTGTCCAGCGCGCTGCCGAAGTCGAAGCCGTCCCAGATTCGAGAAAGCGGTACGCACGGATTGAACAGGCTGCTGCTGCCGCGCTCCCAAGGATCCCACAGGCTGTTGGCTCTCGATCGACCAAAGAAAGGAATCAAGGCCATTCTTTCAAACTTGTTCTTCTATTGCAATATCACAAACCGAGCAAATCCCGATAATTAAACACAGGTCTAGATTCTTGCACTGATATGAAGAAGAAGAAAATCGACGCTACAATCGTTGAATGCAGAAAAGAAAACGAAAGAGAAATTTATACAATAGGCTTGAAATTACTTGGTGGAATCGTGTACGAGATGGTTCCAGATACGCTCAGAATAATCGAAGTTTCCAGCGTTTCAGCAACAGGCGAAGTTTCCAGAACTGGATCTTTAATGCAGAAAAGAGATTTCAAAGGTTTTGGATCTTTGATGCAGAAAAGAGAGTTCAAAGGTTTTATTTTAATGCTACTTTCTAATCGTGAACGTTTTACACGACTAGAAGTTTCCGGATTTTTATGTTTGATAATAATGCTTCACTTTACTTTATTTTTATTTAAAAAACCGAGTAGTTTATTTATTTACGTTTTTTAATTTCAATTATTTTTATGTTTGTCATTTATATATTAATCCTTCATCCTTCACTTTATCTATTGTATATTAATCTTTCATTTTATTTTTTTAGGTTAAAAAATAGAGTAATTTATTTATTTATGTTTTTAATAAAATTTAAAGGTAAAAGTATTTAAATTATATTTTTGAATTTATAAATAGATTTAATATTTTTATAAAATTTATCAATAAATTTAATATCTTCTTATCATGTGAATTATTCATTTTTTCATTATTAACATATATATATATATATATAATTTTTTAAAAGAATTTTTTAACTAAACTTTAGAAAACAAAAACAAAAAGAGTAAAATGTTAAAATATTTAAACTATATTGTTTAAGTGTTTTCCAAACGAAAATAACATAACAGTTCCTTGATATTCATAGTGAATCAATGATAACAAGTTACATGAGCATGGTAAATAGCTATAGAAGCATAGGTAACCAAAAGCAGAGTAATCTGACTAGACCTGAGAGTACCGGGAATAACTCTTCACAACATCTACATCAAAAGAAACAAATTATCCAGAAGTCCCTAGAGAAAATACTGAGAAACGAGACATTAACAATCACACTAAGGCGAATATGAGCACTTTGAAAAAAATACCAAATAGATCAATAAGTGACTTACTCAAGTAGGAATAGAGTAGGACAAAGAGAGCAGTGCTCATCTAAAATAGTTGTAACTTTTATTTCCCAATAACTATGCTTTCACAGTATTCTATAAAGGATAGTAGGCTTATAGCCATTTTGAGCCCTTCCTTGGATAATATGTCTACCTTCTCACTATGATCTCTATAGACGAGTTCAATGATGTTCACACACCAAGCCTCCAAGTCCAGAGTAGTGAGGGATGAGCTTCCTTTTACCCAATTTATGATCATTGAAGAGTCTCCAAAAATATGCAGCCTGGGGATCCCAATTTCTTTTGAGAAGTAGAAAAGTGCCCAAAGGGCCATAAGCTCTACTCGAGTATTGGTACTTTTTCCACAGCCCATCTTGATATGGAAATGATGTGACTGACTAATCAATAGGAGAATACCAGCTCCCCCAATCAAGTCTGCAACAACTCCATCAAAGAACTCATAAGGGTAGGTGATAAGGAAAAAATACATTAAAAAAAGGATTGGTGGAAGGAGGTTACAAGGAAAAAATACATAAAAAAAAAATCTAACTATCTAGATCGCCCTTGGATAGGCAAAGGGACTTCTATATGGAGTCTTTGCAAAGATTTTGTTGGCCTAATTAAAGACAATATGTATTGGATTCCTGGGAATGGCAAAAAAATTAATATATGGTCAGATCCTACCCTAGGATGGCCTCACATAGAGTCTAATGCTAATCTCCTCAATCTTCAAAGGTGGATGCAAAATAAATGCATCAAAAAACTGAAAGAGCTAGCTGTATGGGGTTCTGGGGGTGAATGGACTAGTTGGAAAAACTTGCATCCACCTCCCCAACTTCGCAAAGATTATGATTTTTTTTGCTTCCTTCTCCATGGCATCGCCCCTCTCAACTCTAGAGGCTGGGCCAGATCAGGGCTCTACACAATCAAAGAAGGTTATCAGGCTTTGAAGCACTGCAGAGAAATAAATCAACAAATAATATGGGTGAAGGTCTGGAACTCAGACAACATCCCCAAGATCAATATCTTCTTCTGTATTTTGGTGAAAAACAAGCTCCTAACATCAGAAAACTTGAGAAAATGCAGAATTCATGGAAAGCCCAAATGTTTTCTATGTCTAGATCAGGAGGAAACCTCTCACCATCTTTTTCTAGAGTGCCCCTTTACCATCCAAGTTTGGAAGTTCCTCCCAGGCTCTATAGGTAGGAAATTTTCTCTTCCAGGAAGTCTCATTAATTTGACATCAAACTGGAAAAGACGCTATCTGAGGATAATTGACAAGAAGAAGACTCTTCTCAGAGTTTGGGACATCGTCCCAACAAATTTTTGCTGGCAAATTTGGCTTTGCCAGAAATAGGCTCATGTTCGACAACAAAAAGACAGACCCTCAGCGTGCTGCCTTCAAAGCTATGAATCTGGTCAACGAAGAAATGAATACAAAACATTTCCCTTTCCCCCACTCCGAGGATCTTAACCCAGAAGAACTCAACTAGCGCTAAGATATTTTGACCTAGAACTCTCTTCAAACCAAAGCTCCTCCCGAGCTTTACTCTTAGGAAATCAGGAAAAATTCAGAAGAACTCCTTTGTCGGCTAAGGCAAAACACAACCACTATCTTATTCGATGGTGCCTCGAAAGGAAATCCTAAGGAGGAAAGTGTGGGTGGGATTATTTTTTATCCTAAAGGAAACATAGTTTCGTCTTATGCCGGGGGTCTTGGACGAAAAACCAACAATGAAGCTGAGTGACTTGCGCTTCTCTTTGGATTGGAACAGGTCAAGCAAAACAAGATCACCAAAGTCACATTTACGGGAGACTCTAGACAAGTCATTCAAAAAATGGTCTATGGATACAACAAAGGAGTAGTCAAAATTCGAAGGATCTACAAATGAATTCGGAAAACCTCTATAAATGTTTAGGGCCTCTTTTTATCACATCCTTAGAAGCAATAATTTTGAAGCAGACATATTTGCAAATCAAGGAACTAAGCTAAAAGTCGGAATTTCTAGAGTGAATGGTAATTTAAAATCTTCAAGTTATGTCCCCTAGGAACATAAGCAATGTTTGGTGGTATCAAGGGTGGCATAAGGTATGCCCCTAACGCCCCAACTTCTGAATTCTTCACAAACGAAGGAACTAGGGTAGGAGCCCCCTCTCCATGGCGAACACGCAAAATCGACGATCATCTAACATCTGACATCACAAATGCTTTCCAGTGTCCAGCTGGCTCTCATGCAGTATTGGCGTCACAACCCATGTGAAGGGATTTAATGCCAATCGTGGATCCCTCGGGTTGATTAGAGACCCGGCATGAACCATGGAAGGCACATTCAACAAGGCCCCCCGCTCTATTAGTTGGCCATTGCAAACACAGTGCAACGATTGTTTCTCTTTGTATAGAGTTCTTGGCCCCTTTATCTCTTGGCTTTCTCAGCATAGAGGATAAGGAAAGGCTGCTCAACACATCTAAGCATGTAGGATTGGCATCTCAGGAAGCCATGGCAAGTAACGACAGTGATGTAACATTGAACGACCTAGAGGCTTCTTTAAGGGACATCAAGTAGCACATTCATTGGCTCTATGACATTGTGAACATGGCAGTTAAAGAAGGAAGCTCTACTGCAGAAGAAGTGAAGTGGATGGCTAGGCAAATGGGAAACCATGATGCTAGAGTTGAAGATAACCACAGATATTTATATGAGCTTATGGGGACCATTCCCTACATGAAGGAAGATTTGCACAACAGCCACTGTCAACCTCTTCTGCAAGGGATCATCCACTAAAGGAGACTTTAGTAGCTCAACTACTAGTGCATCCACTATCAAACCTCTCCTACAAGGGATCATCCAATAAAGGAGACTTGCCAAACCTCTCCTGACTTCAGTAGCTCAACCAGTTAAAACTCCAGATGATAAAGAGCTCCAGTTGATAAGGAACTCCAGATGATAAAGAGCTCGAGTTGATAAGAAAAGCAGCAACAATAACTTTAAGTATAATGGTATTTTATGTTTTTTTGTCTTTTAATTTTAGATGTTTATGTCAACAGGTGGTAAAAAAAATTTCGAACAACCTAGTTTATGTTAAAAGAAAAGTTTCTATAATTTTAAAGATTAAAATAGAATTAAGTTCTAAATTCATTTTTAAATTTAAGTTTAAAAAAAAAATACTATACTTTAAACAAACCTATATACAAGTGTTTACCGTTTTTTAAACACACCTCTCCACATGCTTTTCACGATTCTAATATTTTGAAAGATTAAAATAGAATTAAGTTTTTAATGTTTTTAGAGATTAAAATAGAGTTAAGTGTTATTTTATGTGAAAACTTGTCATTTGAAAATTGTCAATGTATATATCTGGTTAGATCTTTTTTCATAATTTGATTTAAATTTGGTTAAGAAATTCGTAAACTAGTCATTGTTTTCAATTTTTTATTTATATTGTATTTCCTTTTTTAACCTATCTCATTAATTGATTGTTTGTTGATATAAACATCCATTAAGGTTTGTTCTTTCATTTGCAAATTTGTGCAAACTTTAAATTGCAATTGAATGAACTAATTGAAATAATTTCTTAATTTCTTATACATGGCCGTCCTAGCATAGAAACTGTATATTCAATGTTTCTTGGCATATCGACTCCTACATAATATTCTGTTTGTATCTCTTTTGTGTTACTCTCGACTTCTAATTAAGCCGACCTATGGTATAGAGAAATTTCAATCCTCTTATCTGCACAGGCCTGTTAACTTGTAATTTTAATGGTTTAACATACTTGAGCTTTGCTTATTTTTGTTTCGTACAAAAACATAATTTCTTTCTCCACTTTCTTGAATTTCCAGCTTTTTGCAAATTGTTCTCTCCACAATATGTTATACAAGAAGCAAGTGGTTTTCCTTTAAAGAATAATTGTTTGTTGTAAGAGAGAGTCCAAGCTGCACGACTGTAAAAGGTTTAGGTTTGTGGTGCTTGCAGTATTTGCATCTTCCACAAAGAAGAGTTGTGTCATCAAGGAAAGTGGTGAGAGATATTGAAGGTTCATTCTCTTTATTCAAAAGAAGAGTCGTGTCATCAAACAGCAAGGAAAATGGTGAGACATTGTAGGTTCATTCTCTTTATTCAAAGTTCACAAAGCATTAATTTCTGAATCCTTCTATCTTGCAATTTGATACGGTGTGGCAACAAATCCATAAATTAAATTCTTGACTGTGTAAATTATATGTAGGAATACATGGATTTGACATGTAGATGGATTCGTCAAAAACAGAAAGAATAGCGTCAAAAATGTTCACAGGATTTTAAACTGAAAAACAGAACAGATAGAAGGTATTTTATTAAGCACTGCCACAAGGCACACTCAATCAAGATACTGTCTCGCCAGAATTATTTTCTGGCTACTGTACTTGCAAAACCACTAAACCACGAATTGCTTTTTTTAGTTATCGCTTACAGAAACATCAATACTCTTGACATCGCCATTGGAGACAGCTTCCGATTTAATTTTGGGGACATTCACAGTCAGAACGCCGTTCTCCAATTTTGCAGAAATGCCATCTGCATTCACATTCTCCGGCAGCCGGAATTGCCTCATGAATCGTCCGCTGGACCGTTCCACACGGTGCCACTGGTCGGTTTCCTGCACTTCTTCTTTCTTTCTTTCTCCGCTTATTCTCAGACTGCCATTATCTACCAATTCGATCTTCAATTCTTCCTTCTTCAAACCTGTACAGATGCATTCAACAGAACGATCCGTTATTTAACTGATAAGCTGCAAAATAGGAAAGCAAGGCGGTTATAACAAAGAAAAGCGTAACTTACCGGGTATATCCGCACTGAAAACGTGTAATTCGGGGGTTTCCTTCCAGTCGAGCCTGGTGTTGGCGACAGCCTGCGCGTCCCGTGAGAAGGAAAAGGTCGGGGTGTCCAGCGCGCTGTCGAAGTCGAAAGCATTCCACGTTCTTGAAACGGGTATCCATGGATCGAACAAGCTGCTGCTGCGGCTGTTCCAAGGATCCCACAGGCTGCCGTCTCTCGATCGACCGAAGAAAGGAGCCAACGCCATTCTTTCAAGCTTGTATTTATACTACAATGGCACAAACCGAACAAATTCCGATAATTAAAGCAAGGACTAAATGCTAACGCTGATATGAAATAGAGGAAAACCGATGATACAATCGTTGAATGCAGAAATCCAAAAAACTAAAAGAAAATTTATAGGGTTGAGATGTTAGCGATGATAATTCCAGAGACGCTCAACAATACTCGAAGTTTCCAGAACGGCCTCTTGTCAGATCTTTGATGAAGAAAAGGTTATTTATACGCTTCAATCAAATGACTGGAATCCATTAGGCTAGAACTTTCCAGAACCGCCTTTTCTTGGATGAATTTTTTTTATTTTTTTTAAGTCAATATCTCCAAACTTCAACTTCAACTTCAACGTAGAAATACACTTTTTAGGAGTGCAAATCCTACATTAATTTTACTAATTATTTATGATTACTAATTGTATTAAATTATTGTTTCTATTGTTTAATTGGTAGGTATTTTAATTGTTTTTTTAAAATAAAAAATAGCATAATATTATATTATATTAATTTATAATGTAAAAATAGAGTATATTGATTTGTTTAAAGAGAAACTAAACTAGCCATAAAACATAAAATTGTTATTTTTAATGGGTATGGTTTAGGTGACTATATTGTTTGTGGAATTTAGAATGAGATAATAATATTAATATTTGAATATTTAGATATGTATTTAAATAAGATAATTAAAAGGAAATATAACATTATTGATATATCTTAAATTAAGGAGGCTATTCATCATCAAAGATAGAGATTGACCTCGTATTCATCATCAAAGATAGAAATTAAGGAAACCTCTTGATCTTAAGCTGGGTGGGTCCTCCTTCTCCGCAAAGACAATACTACTCATAGCTTCGACAATGATATTAACCTTGGCATTCAATTTATTATCTGACCTTGGAGCTCATCCACATACAACAGATTTTATTGTGAGCTTCATTGCCTTCGGAGCTCATCCACATCCAACAGATTTTGTTGTGAGCTTCATTGCCTTCCAAAAGTGTTTTACCCAACAAGGCCTTCATCTTCTAGTATAAAACCATTGTTTTGAAGTACTTAGTGTCGCATGTTCAGAATGTACTAGTATATGGGATCCAAGGGCTTTTGTCCTACTCGACATCCTCATTCTTGCTAAAGTCGCACTAAGTTCTAACCCAATCTTACCTTCATAAATATCTCTTTGAATATGCTCTAGAATTTGCCTCTTGTAGGTGTTTTCCATATCCATAGAGCCTCTTACATCCCCTTAGGTTGAAGATCCAGCTTCCTACTCTTATGCATGCACCACCCTTTGTCTTTTCCACTCATAGTTGAGTTATCTAGAGCCGAAAGATTACCCAAGGTAGGGAAATCCTGAGAGTTTCACGAATAGTGCAAGACAATTTTGGAACCCTTCATAGTAATAATAATCCCCATAATCTTTAATGAAAAAAATCATGATGACTCCAAGGCAACTCAACCAAGGCTCCAAGACCAAGAGTTAGCTCACTACAATCCAGATCAAACTGGAATATGGAGGAGGAGTACCATGCAATTGCTTGTAAGAAGGTGCCCCTTTTTCCCTTTCCTCTGTTAAAAGGAACCTCAAAGCTTCTCCCTGCCTTGCAATTCCTAACCCATTGAACAAAAACAAGGCAAGTTTTAATCATCACACTGCAACTTCCATTCATGATTATGCCAGTCATGGCTAGTTGAGTTTCCACTATAGACGTAATATCATCCATGGATTTTGCACCTCATCATCTCTTTTTGCATAATGTTTCTAGGTTCAATCATCCACGACGTCAAGTACCAATGCATGTGAAGTAGTACTTTCCATGTAGTCATTTGGAAGCTCAACCAACAACCAGTCACCTAGTTCCCATCTACCAATGCAAATTAACTCCATCCCATGGATGCTTCTACCTCTCCTCGTGACATCCAAAGATTTGTGTTTTAATCGATTGGAAGACTATAGATTTTATATAAACTTGTTCAAAAATATAAAATTTTTAACATTATTTATTAATTATGTTTGGATGAAACTTAATGGTGATTTAACCCTTCATTCATTTCTAATAAAAAAATAACTATAAATATTTGGATATAAGTTAAGGTGTTATGTGTATCACCACTAATTTCCAAGTATAGCTAAATATTTGTACATATTGCAAAATAAGGTGTTATGTGTGTCACCAATAATTTCCAAGTATAGCTAAATATTTGTACATATTGCAAAAAAAAAAAGAACTATAGAGATTTCCATATAAGTTAAGGTCTTATATATACCACATTTAATTTCGAAGTATAGCTTAAATATGTGTACATATTTCTCTTACTAAGATCTTAATCACATGGGTGTTTGAGTCAAGGTCGAGGGTGTTGGACATGTGTTAGTCTAAGTATTGTATTATATTAACAATTAATGGGATGGCGCATTCAAAGGGTGTTGAGCATGGGGCAGTCAAAGTATAGTCAAAGTATTGTAATATATATTTTTTTAACAAAAACAAAAAAAAGGGGTTTATAAAACAAGCTGTGCACAGCCATTCATTACAGCAGTAGCAAGGAAAAGTAATCCTGCAGATCAAAAGTGATGCACAGTAGGCTTAACCTAAGAGTTTTCCAAAAAACTGCATACATAGTTCTTCCAAAATAGCTGATGTCTCGGGTAGTATATACCCTTATATATTGTTTACATAAAAAGAGACAGTAAAACATTTATCCATAAGAAAAGGAAATAGATTAAGGGTTGCCTCTAAAGTGCTTGGGCTGCACTACTGATTCTTCCTCCATTGGGTGCTCCGCTTCTGTAGTTGCTCCATTCACCCTGCTTCCCTGATTCATGGCGATCAATCGCTCAAGATCTTCCTGGATCCTGTCAACTTTACCCATCATCTCTCGCAGGTTACTTTCATTGTCATCAATCCGGGAGTCGTGGTTACTGATCTGCAGAGAAGTATAACTCACTGTTTCTCCCATGCTTTTGATTTCCCACGCTATTTCTTTGTTGTCCATGACTCCAATGGATGTCATCTCATACAGGCGCCGCAGGTTCTTCTTGATATCCATTATTCCTGCGTTATCTCCAACTTGAGCCATTTTGCCAGCTTCTGCAGAGATCTCAATGCAAGCGAACTGACTGTGCAAGGGACGTGCAACAAGGGCACTGTCTGAAATCTCAACCAAAGGAAAACTAAGAAAATGACTGAGCACTGAAAGCTCCTGCTGCAACACAGAACCACCGTGCCTTTCAGAACAAACCAATGTTCCCATTGCACCTTCCTGCCACCCAGTGCAGAGACAAACCAAGACTCGTCTCAAACTGCCAAAATGCGTAGACTTTATACCAAAACCAGGACCTGAAGACCAAGACGCGGAGTGGAATTTACAATGGCAATTGGAGAAGGCTGCGAGAGCAAGCCTCTCCTTCACAAAGGAACGAGTGTAAGGGAGAGCTTGCCACGGGATGCCCAACAGCCTCCCTCCTTCAATGCCTGTTACCACATTCAGGAGGATTCTCACAGCTTCAAAAGAACCAGAGAGGTCCGGAGCAGAGTAAATAAACATGGCGCTGCGAGGAGACAACATAAGGAAATGGACGGAGATAGAATAAGCATGCGAGAGAGGATAACAATTAATCGAAGGCCTGAAGGACTTAAAGCCTGGAAAATTCGAGATGTTGAGAGAACAGGAGAGAGACCACGCGACTGATGGAGAAGAACTGGCAGGACGGAGGAGTAAATGCTTGGAACCGTCGAGAGGCTGAAGGAAATGGAGGCCAGCTGCGATGAAAAGATGTGGAGCGAGGGGAAGAAAAGAGGAGGGGGGGAAAAGAATAAGGAGTGAAGGGTGAAGAAGGGGGTTAATGGAGAAAATGAAGGAGGGATAAGGGGAGAAAGACAAGGAGAGGGGGGTGGGAAGGAGAAGAAGAGGAGAAGGAGGGGGGGGGGGCTGTATGACTTTCCTTGGATTGAAGGAGGGTTAAGTACTTCCTTAGAAAATACCGAATAAGAGATCGGAAAGGGGGCTTCCAACACCACATTTAAGGGATGAATTTGAGGGTAGGATGGTTTCCATCCTGACTGTAATGACCTTGTGGGAGAGTGGCTCCCACATTAGCCATACTGTCTGCTGCTTTATTATTATGCCGAAGGATATGGAAAGCCTCATAGGAATTAGACATGAGCAGCTTGGCTTTCTCAAATAGGCGGCAACATTTGATTGCTCCAGCAGGGTATCCATTGATCAAATTGTAGATAACGTGCCTGGAATCTCCAAATATCAAGACCTTGCGAAGCTTCTTAGTGGTTAGGAGATGAAGGCCCTGGATAAGAGCCAACCACTCAGCTTCATTGTTGGTTATGTTACCTAACCCCCACGCAAAGGTTTGTTCTACATATCCTCTGGGATCCAAGAGAATCCCCCCCGTGCCTGCCACCCCTAAAGTATTGTAATATATTGATGATTAATGAGAGGGGTATTTAAGTTAAGGTTAAATTGTATAGAGTAGAGATTATATTTGTCAAACTGCAATTATTTAATAATTAATCACAGTAAGAAGTTAAGTTGAGTTTAAGGGTGTTGAGCTAAAATTCAGCCATATTTTATTAATTTAATGGAATCACTATGATTTTACATCCATGGGAGGACATAGGAGACTATATTCTTACACCTTTATTTTCAGCATTTATGCTCCCATGGTGTTCATTGTTTCTTAGTCTCACATTTACAGGTATGGTGGAAAGAAGGTTTTATGGTAATGTTATTACAACAACAATTCTGGATTTCATTTCCTTCTCATGGTCCCCATAAAAGATTCTTTTAACATTTTGATACCACTTTCTTCTTGACATTTTGTTGTCAATTTCCATTTAAAAGATTCATTATTCTCAATTTTCATATTTTATAATTTACAATTATTGTTTGTGATTCATTTACTTTGATATCTCAAGTTAGTTACTTTTTATGACTGATGTTTAAAAATTAGTTTTGTACTCTCAATGGCATTTCGGCATGAGTACTTAATAAGATATTCCACATTTCATTGATTTGCTAGGTAACTTAAACCTATACGAAAAGCATAAGCAAGCCTCATTGATGTATATGCATAATGGAGGAGTCCAACCAAATATGAAAAATGATAAGAGAATAATAGAGAGTTTGTTTTATATTTTATAAATAATATTTTAAGTTTGAGTTTTTTTTATTGGGGTGAGTAGTTCAATTTCAATTTCTAGTTTCAATATTTTTCTCATTCTTAATGGGTTACTTCACACTTTTTTTTGGTGTGAATAGGTTATATGTCTTTTCAATTTGCTATGAAAATATGATATGTCTTTCCAAATATTTAATGGTTTCCTCAATTTATTTTGGCTAATTGGACCATGACCTCAACAGAAAAATATTTCATCTACTGTGGATGTATATTATGTTATGTCATATTTGAGTTAGTTGAGATGAAAACTTACTTAGGCAAGCTTGTTGGGTAGATATTCTAATTTTAATAATGTTTTGTTCTGTGTGTAAATCATGCACACTTGTATGAGATGTCAATATAATGTAATTTATTAGGTACATCTATTTCGGATATTCATAAAATTCCCATAATAAATATTGAATTTCGTATTTGTATTTGTATTTTTTACTTTTTTATGAGAAAAATGCTTAAAAGTTTGATGAAACAAATATTTAGTAGTTTGATGAAAAAAAACTTAAAAGTTTGATGAAACAAATGTAGGAATGAAAAATATTGCTCTATTAATAGTAGCACAACGAGAAACTATTAATTTGAGATTTATAAGAGGAAGAGACGACAATCTGATAGCTTGCTACCGGTGTGGCCAACAAGGTAGCCATCTCGGCCCTCCTCCACCTCTCGACGATCCCCAAGCCCGAGCCTGTTGATTCTCTGACTACGCCTATGTTAGATTCGTGGATTTGATCTCCCTGGGGATGGAGAGAAGTGTTAGTTTCCAATGGTGGCTGAGGTGGGAGGAGAGAAGCCCCCTGGCCCTCTTTCAGATGTTTTCGAGAAGCTAGTCTCGGCTCAAAGAAAGAAGTTTGTTAAGTGAGCTCCACTGAAATTCGTCAAACGAATCGAAGATGTTTCGGAAGTTGCTTTACCACCGGAGGAAACTATTCAGGTTGCTCTCTTGCTAGAAGATCGGGCATTGATAGGGAAATTCACCGGACTCTGGACCTCGCCTAAAACCACTGAGAGCTGGGTTCAAAGGAACCGGAGACCGCAGATCTCGAAAAATGTAGCTTCCTACTCGGTCGGTCGAGGCTATTTCTTGTTTGATTTTGAATCCAAGGAAGACAAGGAGATAATCTTTCGAAATGGACCCTACTTCATGGGTCCATAAGGCATCTACCTGAACGGTTGGACACCATATTTTGATCCCGAGGCTGATACCCCCAAAGCAGTCCCAGTATGGGTTAGACTCCCAAACCTACCAATGCACTGCTGAAACCAAAAATCCCTTCAAACAATTGGGAACGTTTTAGGGAAGTACATCGACATGGAAATCCCAAACGATCAATATGCATGTGCCCGCAGTTGTGTGGAGGTGGACCTTGAAGCTGGGTTACTGGAAGCTATAAAACTAACAATGGGGAACTGGTTTCACTTCCAAAAACTTGACTACGAGCAGTTGCCATTCAAATGCAAAGGATGCCATGAATACGGGCACTTCATTCGCAACTTCCCTCAAAAGATCAAGATCCAGCAAGATAAGGAGGAAGGATGGAAAACGGTGAAGAGGACCAAGACTAAAACCAAAAGCAAGGAAGTGCATAGGAAGGAAGGGGGGGAAAATGCATCAAGTGAAACCCTCTCGGAAGGAAGTCCTCCATGCATCCTTTCCAACCTTGTGAACAGGAGTTTCGTCCTCCATGTCGGGCAAAACTAGACAGTAAAACCTTCCTTCGGGTGGTCTGGTAGGTTGTGGGGACGCACAGGCTACAAATTCGACAGCTCTGGCATCGACTCTTGCGAGACCGAGGACTACGGGTAAGGCCTGAATTGCAACGACGCCAGTAGGGCGACCCCCGTCTCGCTGGCAGAATTCACACTGGATGACAGCAGCAGCCACGACTTCTAAACCATTTGTCTTGGAGTGTGATTCATCAAGGGAGGGCATTGGAGCAATCCTAAAGCAAGGAAAACACCCAATATCTTTTGAGAGTAGGAAGCTACAACCACATGAGAAGCTTTACTCTAGTTATGACAAAGGAATGCTAGCCATCATGCATTCTTTGATCAAGTTCAAACAATATGTAATATACCAAAAGTATATTACAGCTACTAATTTATTATCTATTAGTTTAGTTTTATCAATTTATGTAAATGTCAACATTGGAAGGACACATGGTTTAATGGTGTCTCTTCATATGTATAAATCCGCACAAATTCAATGTAATAATTATCAATTCAATAATATATATATATATTATCAATTATGATAATCATGTAAGGATGAACCCTTACAAGTAGTATAACCACAAATTATGTGGTTTTTAAATGTGATAAATTGTAAGTTAAGTATTATTCTAGTTGGTATCCTCCATGCATACATTCCTCGAATTCCCCAAATTCAAATCCATGGGGAATGTAACGTTCTTGGAAGGTGATGTGGTGTCACATAGCATATCATGGGCCAAATAATTTGAATTAGTAGACGATAATAACTCTCATGGAATAGGAAGAGACTAAGAAGACAATGTGTGCCACTTGGAAGGAGATTACATGCACTCTATGACAACAAATGATGGAATATTCTATGATAAATGTGACAAATTCATACCTGATTGAAGACCTATGATAAATATGACATGACAGGGATAAAAATAGAGACCAAGAGGGAACATTTGGGAGTAATAGGCAGCCATTCGAATTGGGGAAATAATTGGAGCATGAAGGAGAAGATAAGTGTCATAGGAGTTACTAAAACACTAAGATGAGTTGGAGGAATAATATGGAGGTAAATTCAAACTTAGGAGGCCTCATGAATTTAATAAAACGATTTATTGAGGAAGGATACCATATTTTATCATTTGTTAATTGGCCTTTGGCAGTTTGGAGAGCTTTTGCTTGTCCATTGCACAGTGAGCGTTCACTCTCCCTTCTTGTGAACCAATTTCGAGGGAGTTGGATTCCTTTCCAAGTTGGTTGATGGAGAGGCCATTCAGACCTCTCATTGGATCTGAATGATTGTGTCTGATTTCAAGGTTAAATACCCATACAATTTTAGTTCCCATCTCTCCCCCTTCTCTCATTCCTACTTCATCGTTCCCTATACTCTCATGTGAGATAGCGCACTTGTTGGAGTGGTGCTTGCAGTTGGATGAGTCTATTTGATTCCCAAGCTTGGGTATATGATTTATGGCTCTATAATATTATGTCCATAAACTCTGTAAATCGAAATATAAGTAATCCATATGTGAAAATCTTGCATTTCCATTCCATTAAACCACTTGTTTTCATGTATTTGGATTCCATTTTGAAAGAGTTGTATATCAAATATGTATGAAGGAATTTATCTAATGTTTAATGTTGTTGGGGAAGAAATTTTATTTTTTATATGGTCTCTATTTTTCATGACACTATCATAGCTATTCAATCTACTTTTCATGTGTCAAAATCAAGCTAGTAATGTTATTTTCCCTTAAGCAATTTCCCTGAAAGTTGTCATATGAATGTTGCACATTATAATAAGTTTGCAGATATAATAAACATGATTAATTATAGAACTTGATGTATAACATTCATACCCATACTCTTTTTTTCTGAAAATTGGGAGGGTCGTACTTGATTTGGGAAGCCAATTTGGCCTCCACCCCTAGGGGGAATTTGACCTCATTTTCCTAGGAAATTTGCACTTTCTCTCGTTAGCCCAAACCAAGTTGTAGAGGATTAAAGTCAGAACAAAAGTGTTTATAGGTTATATTGGGATGTACTAAGACTCACCATACCATTTCATTTCAAATTTGGTTCCATTTGGTGTCAGTTAGAACCCCCTAGAGTCATGACTAGTTAAACCCGGATTTGCCCAAATTGTACTTTTCTCCAAAAATTTCAAGTAGGGTTATTACAGTTGTATTAGAGCATGGTCTTGGGACCTACTGAATTTCTCTATTTATATTTCCTAATGATTATATCCATCCATTAGAGACTGAAACTGAAGACATTGTTAGTGGAAGAGAAGATGGTGAAGAAATCAATTCTACTTTTGTGGTGATTAAGGGTAAAATAGGAGGAGAAGTTATGGATGATAATGATGAATCTAAGACAATTATGAAGTAATATTTTGATGATATGACCAATAATATTATGCAAGGGTTCTAACTGATGGCTAGCCAACTTGGGGGCAAGCTGGAAACTTTGAGTAGTAATAGTTCACATCATGAAGAGAAGAAGACATATAAGGAAACTATTTTCTCGAAGATTGGACCTCACAATCGACCCTATGAATTCAAGAATCAGACCAGACCTATAATTCCTAAGTTTTAGATTCTATAGAGAACCTTGACACTCTTTATGGCATGATGGAAGCAGTAGATGAGTGGTAACAACTAAATGAAGAATGTAGGAAAACTCTTCCTTTCGATCAGTTCTTCAAGGTATCTAGAAAGGTCAAGTATGGAGGAAATGGGGATAGGACACCTTTTCTAAATCGGGAATTGAAGTATACCACATGTAGGGTAACTATCCCTTCCTTTTATGTTTCTTCCCAAATGTCTACGAGTGCTTGGATACAAAAACTAGATTTGTGTTTCCAGTTGAATCCTATGGTTGAAGAGGATGCATTGAAAATGGCCATTCTACATCTTGAGGGAGAAGCCAATGATTGGTGGTTCCATGGTCTTAATACCTTGGGACATGATCATATTTCATCATCTCAAGAGTTTTCCAAGGCATTAGTGGAGAGATTCAATAGGAAATACCTTGAACTTCCTTTTAAAGAATTGGCACAATTGAAGCAAATTGGGACCCCTAAAGCATATATCTTGGAATTTCAAAAGGTCTCAGTGATGGTTTTTGATATATCTATGCCTTAGTTGGTTCTACTATACACTGAGGGGTTGGAAGAACCTTTGAAAGGGCTAGTGAAACCCTACAATCCAACTACATTGAAGAATGCCATAAGTTTGACAAGACATTTGCAGAATGTGCTTCCAAGGACTAGGTATCCTCGTAAGTTTAATTTTTCTTCCAAATTCAAAGAAGGGAGGAAAACATGGAAAATGGCCTCTTTTGTTAAGCAGAATAAGGAGGGACCAAGCAAAGAAGAACTCGAGAGGAAGAAATTGTGCTTCACATGCCATCAACCTTGGGTTCCTGGACATACGTGTGATAAGGGGAAGGCACACTATATTGAAGTCTTGTCTGAAGATGAGGAGGAGGAGTTGGAGGAAGAAGTACAACGTGTAGCCCAAGAAGAAGGATATGAGACAACAAAAGAAGAGTAGCTCTCTCTTGAGAAAGGAAAAATTGCACTGTCATGTGTGCCTCGATTTCACACCCTTAGATTCAAGGGTAATACACAAGGACAAAAGGTTACAGTTCTAGTCGATAGAGGATCCACTCATAACTTCATAGATGTAGCCTTGGTGAAGTGGAGAAATCTACATGTTGACAATTTTGATGGCTTCACTGTCATCATTCCAGGTAACAATTCTATGGATTGTGCCAAATGGATTCCAAATATTTAAGTTAATATAGGAAATTACATTTTTATTGATAATTCTATGTAGTGAAAGTGGCTGATACAAATGTAGTTCTGGGAGTCCACTGGTTAGATTCTATAGGGGAGCATACAATGAACTATCGAGTCCCTGAAATGAGGTTCATAAATTCGGAATGGAAACCCATCTTGTTGAGAGGAATGCACACTTACCCTCACCAAGTTGTGTCCTCTCACATTATGAGGTATACGTTGATGCATGGGAACATTAAATGGGTTGTTGAATGTTTGATCACCTCTTACAAGCCTCACTTGAAGGTTTTCAAACATCCAAAGGAGATAGAACAATTGTTGAGTAAGTATGAGAAGGTTTTCAGAGACCTTCCTCTAGGAAGGCCGCTTAATAAAGGGGTGGATCATGCCATTAAATTAGAGATAGGGACCCAACATATCAAAATGCATCCCTATAGACACGCAAAAAGGCTTCGAGATGAGATTGAGGAGGCCATTAAAGAACTCTTGGAATTGGGTCTCATAATACCTAGTTTAAGCCCTTATGCTTCTTTAGTTGTTATGGTGAAGAAAAATGATGGAACCTTGAGAATGTGATTGATGGCTTCACAGTCATCATTCCAAGTAACAATTCTATGGACTTTGCTAAATGGATTCCAAAGCTTTAAGTTACTATAGGAAATTACATTGTTACTGATAATTTCTATGTAGTGAATGCGAATGCTGCAAATGTGGTTTTGGGAGTCCAATGGTTCTATTCTATAGGGGAGAATACAATGAACTATCAACTCCCTAAAAAGAGGTTCATAAATTTGGAAGGGAAACCCTCCCTGAAAAGAGGTTCATAAATTTGGAAGGGAAACCCTCCCTGAAAAGAGGTTCATAAATTTGGAAGGGAAACCCATATTGTTGAGAGGAATGCACACTTATTGTCACCAAGTGGTGTCCTCTCATAGTATGAGGTCTACCTTGAGGCATGGGAACATTGAATGGGTTTTTGAATGTTTGATCACCTACTGTAATCCTCAATTGAAGCTTTTCAAACATCCAAAGGTGATAGAACACTTGTTGAGTAAGTATGAGAAGGTTTTTGGAGACCTTCCTCCAGGAAGGCCACCTAAAAAAGGGGTGGATCATGCATTGAATTAGATATAGGGACCCAACCTATCAAAATGAGACCCTATAGACACCCCGAAAGGATTTGAGATGATATTGAGGAGTTCATTAAATAACTCGTGGAATTGGGTCTCATAAGACCTAGTTCAAGCCCTTGTGCTTCTTCAATTGTTATGGTGAAGAAAAAGGATGGAACCTTGAGAATGTTTAATGATTTTAGAGCATTGAACAAGAATACAGTGAAGAATATATATCCCATCCGAAGGATTGTTGAACTCATGGATGAGATCCATGGAGCAAAGTTCTTCTCAAAGATTGACCTTAGATCTTGTTATCATCAAATTCAAATGAGGGAGGAAGACATCCCAAAGACTACTTCCAGATGTCCTATGGTCACTTTGAGTTTCTTTCCATGCCTTTTGGCTTGGAAAATTCTCTTGTCACATTTCAATCATGCATGGACAATATCTTCCACAAGCAAATTCGTAAGTTCGTTCTATTTTTCTTTGATGATATTCTTATTTACAGTAAGGCATGGAATGAACACTTACATCATCTAGAAGGTGCATTGAAAATTCTGCATGATCAATCTTTGTTTGTTAAGCTGTCAAAATGTGAGTTTGTCTTGACAAAAATTTGGTATCTTGGGCACATCATTGGTCATGATTGTGTGAAGGTGCACTTCGAGAAAATAAAAGTCATTATTGAATGGCCATGTCCAAAAAATGTCACTGAATTGAGGGGACTCGTTGTGTTTTGTACCTACTATAGGAAATTTGTGAAGGGGTTCTCCCAAGTCACTTCACCTTTCACTGATTTGACAAAGAAAGATACTTTCCAATGGCATGAAGAGGTTGAAAAGGATTTCCAAAGAATGAAAGAGGTAATGAGTAATTGTCATATTCTTGTATTACCTTATTTTTCTAAACCATTTGTCTTGGAGTGTGATTCATCAAGGGAGGGCATTGGAGCAATCCTAAAGCAAGGAAAACATCCAATATCTTTTGAGAGTAGGAAGCTACAACCACATGAGAAGCTTTACTCTAGTTATGACAAAGGAATGCTAGCCATCATGCATTCTTTGATCAAGTTCAAACAATATGTAATATACCAAAAGTATATTACAACTACTAATTTATTATCTATTAGTTTAGTTTTATCAATTTATGTAAATGTCAACATTGGAAGGACACATGGTTTAATGGTGTCTCTTCATATGTATAAATCCGCA
>LPNX010615078.1:122256-183445 GCA_001517045.1 Pseudotsuga menziesii
TACTAGGATTATTGACATCTCATCTCCTCCATTCTACTAGGATTCTTGAGATTCAAAGCTTTAAGATCGGCTCTCTTCCCGCTCATATACTTTCTCTGTTCACTCTTCATTCTTCACACACCTTGTTCATTCTGCTCACGGTCCATCCCATCATTTCCCATCCCATGCCACCTTCCACTCTGCCACTCCCCATGCGTTACCTCCTCACCACACTTTTGCTACGCTCCCACTCCACACTGCTTAAGCTTCTCCCCACAACTCATCCATCGCTTCTAGTTGAGACTCTCATGCGCCTATCTCTCCATGCCTCCCTTACCATCATGCTGCTCCAAATATCCCAGCTCACTTCCTCAAATATTCACGCCATCCTGACCCCTAAAACTCGTTGACAAACCTCTTTCTTGCCACACTCTACGCCATCGCTTGTAAGAATATAAGTCTTACATGTTGGATAATGTATTTATATATATAATTGATGATATGAATACATAGTCTCTCGGTATATATATATATATATATATATATATATATAGTACATAATAGTGAAGAGTTATGACTCTTCTCATGTGGTTGTTGCATTCATCATATATAATATTAATTGATTAATTAATTAATCTAATTTATTATGTTATGTACATATATTCTATTTGGTATGTTACAAGTCATCCCTCCTTGGAATGCTTCATCCTCGAAGTATTGTTATGACTATATTTAATGTATTTCTTAGGGTATTCATAAGAATTTTCTGATTTTTTTTTTCCGCTTTCCATGATTGTGGCATTGATATGGTACTCGAAAAAGTTGCATTTTTTTGAATCTTTATTTTGATATTTACATAATGAAGTTGTGTCAACCTATTGATCTCATATATTTTGGCATGTATGGGTATGCCATGACTCGTTATTTGACATATGGTTTCTTTAGTGATGAATGATGGATCTTTTGGGTTTTCTTCTTTTTCGTCATCGTGGTTAGGAACACTTCCATTTCCTTTATTTCCATGATGATACTCCTCTACCTTTTTTTCCTTTTTCACAATTATTATTGGTACCATCTTTATATTCATAATTATAATGTTGGATATCTTCATCCTCTTTACAATCATTATCAACATAATGTTTCTTCATGTCTGGCGCATCTATCTCTTTGTTTTTGTTATTGTTATTCTCAAGTAGTACTTCTTCAGGTTCATTAATATGTTGAGTTGTATGTTTGTTTTCATTATTTTCATTCACAACAACCTCTTTTGTAGATTCATTTTAGTTTTCCACATTCTGATCTTCATGCATGTCCTTTTTATCTTTCTTTTCTTCGCCATTGCTATCCTCTTCCTAATTGTGTCCTTGGTTATGGTTTTGATCCCTAGAATAGCTTTCGATTTGTCCTTGTTCTGGAGTTTTGTTATCCATTTTTAACGATTTTGTAGTTGTGTATATTGTACCATTCATGTGATTCATTTTTGTTCCTTGAATGAAACTGCAACAAATTTTTGGCATATGTGTATGTTTATGGCTTGGTATTGTTTTTTGCATCTTGTATTTCGAACGATTGTTCATTTTTGGCATATGTGTATGTTTACGTCTGGGAATTTCTTTTTGCATCTTGTATTTAGAACAGAGGTTCTTATCCTTTATTACATCTAATGCCTCAAACCTTCTGTGAGGGGGTATGTAAGGTGTCACTGTATGTGATTTTCGTACTTTTGTTTTCGTGGATGCAAAAGTAGTTTCCCGCTCTTCCTTCCTTGAAAATTCAGGGGTCACAATCACTTCTTATGTTGTAGGTGCAGTAGTAGTTTCCTAGCCTTCTTTACTTGAGACTTCAAAGACTGTAACCACTTCTTCTTCTTCCTTCCTCTTAGATATTTTTTCTTTTATTTGTAATAGCATTGTTTTCAGTTCTACATAAATTTCCTTTTCTTGACGCAATCTTCTTTCTATTTCTTTGATTCTAGATTCTTCATATTTTCTTATCTCTTTTAGGTTTTTGGAACGGGTTAATAATGATCTTATTAAAAGAGGGAAACATGGTGATCCCAAGAATAATTTTTGTATACTCAAAAATTATTTGTAAAATTTTAACTATTAAAATATTAATTATAATACTAATTTATTATTAATATGGTAATAATAATAATATTATAAAATTTTAATAGTTTTGGAAGAAAAATAATATATATANATAAGAACTATTATTATTATTAATATCAATAATATTATTTTGTTGGAAATGCCACGAAGGGGTTTTGGCTTAATAAAACCAAGTGTGGTTTTATAAACCCACATCTTGTTTTTGGATCTGATACCACTTGTAATAATATAATTTTTACATGTTGGATAATGTATTTCTATACATAATTGATGATATGAATACAGAGTCTCTCGGTATATATATAGTACATAATAGTGAAGAGTTACGACTCTTCTCATGTGGTTGTTGCATTTAACATATATAATATTAATTAATTAATTACTTAATCTAATTTATTATTTTATTTACATATATTCTATTTAGTATGTTACAAACTTTTATCATACCAAAAAGAAGGACAAGAAACAAAAGAAGACCAAGAGAGATCCTTCCAATGTTCGATGCTATACTTGTGATGAAAACGGACATTTTGCAAGAGACTATCCCATCAGAAAAAAGAGACACCATGCTCATATACTGAAGACGATGAACCAACAAACAAAAGATTCAAAAGAGAGAATGATGATTCATATTAATATTATGTGCTAATATCATCACTTACTGACACTATCTCACATGGAAGCAATAATTGGCTTGTGGATAGTGGAGCTTCTAAACACATGACGGGATACGAGGAATCATTCGTCAATATGTCTGAGCATGAGTCGCCTCACAAGGTGAAACTTGGGGATGATTACCAATACCCCATAAAAGGGAGTGGAGAAGCTTCATACAAGCTAGACTCTAGGGAATCCTTAAAGATGAAGGATGTGATATCTGTTCCAGGTTTGAAGAAGAAACTTCTCTCCATCTATGCACTAGATGCAAAGGGAATAAGAATTTCATTTGTCGATGGCCAAGTTCTGATGTGTCCTAGAGGGAAGGTAATAAATAATGCAATAATGATTGGAGAAAAAGACAGAGGCTTGTACAAGCTAAAGGGACAGCCTGAACAAGCATTGGTTCATGAGTCAATTGAACCAAGTGAACTGTGGCACAAAAGGCTTGCACATGTGCCCTACATAGCACTACTGATGGCAAGCAAAGATGTCTCTGGACTGCCATATATCTAGGCAAAGAACGAAGGCATTTTCAAAGGATGTGCACAAGGAAAGAATGCGAAGAAGACATTTCCCACTAGTGAGAGAAAGGCTAAAGGAATATTGGAGATAGTACACTCAGATGTATGCGGACCCATGTCTTTTAGATCATTACGCGGGTATGTGTACAATGTTTCCTCTATATATGATTTCTCACGTAAGACTTGGATATTTTCTTGAAATGAAAAAAATGAAGTTTTCAGTAAGTTCAAGGAATATAAAGCCTTGGTGGAGAAACAAACCGAAAGGAAGATCAAGACTCCACGATCGAATAACGACAGAGAATTCACCTCGAAATAATTCAAGGAACTATGCAGAGAACCTGGGATTAAGAGGGAGTTGAACACTCCATACAATCTTCAACAAAATGGGGTTGTGGAACGAAAGAACCGAACCATCATGGAAGCAACAAAAGCAATGTTACATGACTTGGATCTTCCTATGCACCTTTGGGCGGAGGAAGCAAGGACAACTATGTATGTACATAACCGTACTCATGATCGAGTAATTGAAAACAAGACTTCAGAAGAAGCTTTCTCAGGAGAGAATTCAAAAGTCAGCCATATGATAAATTTTGTCTTCCCAGTGTACATACATATCCCAAAGGATCAGAAGAGGACCAAGCTTGATCCTTCTGGGAGGAAGGGTATATTCGTAGGATACAATGATACATCAAAGGCCTATTGAATATACTTCCCAGGATTCAAGAAGATCGACATAAGTAGATATGTAACATGTGATGAAGACTCGGCATACTTCATATCTAAGAGGACACCTATTCAAGAGGAGGAGGAACCTGAAGAAATGAGAGCTCAAGGTATGGAAATTGGAGAAGAAATTACAGAAGACCATGAATATCATGACATGGCAAAACCACAAGAGTCTGTAGAGATAATCCTTGAGAAGGACTCCCATAAGAGGAAACCAGCATGGGCACAGGAGCTCATATGAGAAGCAGAAAGGTATGTCGCTCCAGAACTAATACATAGAGAAAGAAAAACGAAAAATTCCTACAATAGCTATGCAACCCTGCTGTGTGACATCATTGACAGAGAAACTTCCACCTATGAAGAGGATGCATAAAAGAAAGAATGGAGGGATGCTATGATTGAGAAATATCAGTCGATCATGAAGAATGATGTCTAGGAGATAGTTTCGAGACTGAAAAAGAAGTATGTTGTGACTTCGAAGTGGATCTACAAGATCAAACATGTTGCAGATGGAAGCATCGAGAAAAACAAGAAAATATTTGTAGCACGAGGCTTCTCAGAGAAAGAAGGCATGGACTATGAGGAGACATTTGCACCAATGGAAATGTACACTTCCATTAGGACCATACTTGCATTGGCTAGAGTTATGAAATGGAAAATACACCAGATGGATATCAAGACAACCTTCTTGAATGGTGTAGTCGAGGAGGAAGTGTTCATGGAACAACCACTGGGATTCGATACACATGACAGGAAGACCCATGTGTGAAAATTGAAGGACTTGTATGGATTGAAACAGGCACCAAAGACATGGTACGTAGGATGAATAGATTCATGATGAGCCAAGGATTTACCAAGAGTAAAGTGGATTCCAACCTTTACTTCAAGGTTGAAGGTGAAATACCAGTGATTCTCCTGCTATATGTCGATGACCTGTTCCTAATAGGTGAAGAGGGACTCATTAAAGATGCAAGGAGGAGACTTGCTACAGAGTTCGAGATGAAAGACCTAGGTATGATGCACTACATCTTAGGCATGGAGGTGTGGCAGAGTGCAGATGGGATATTCCTTGGTCAAGGAAAGTATGCAGTGGAAATTCAAAAGAGAATTAGAATGTTGGACTGTAAAGGCAATAGACACACCTATGGCATCTAACTTGAAGTATCTAAGTGATGCTTCATCTGAGTTGGTTGATGCCACAATGTATCTTCAGATGATTGGCTCGTTGATGTACCTGATGAATACGAGACCAGATATGCTTTATGGTGAACACCTTGAGCCAGTTCCTGACGGATTCGAGACATGTTCACATGATAGCTATAAAGCATGTACTGAGGTACCTAAAGGGTATAGTGGATTATGGGCTCAAATATGATGCGAATCAGAAGATTAACCTACATGGTTATGTTGATTTAGATTGGGTAGGTAGTGCCACTGACTAGAAGAGCACTTTCGGTTGTTTCTTTAGTTTACGATCTGGCATGATCTCCTGGTTCCACAGGAAACAGTCATGCGTGGCGCTGAGTACAATCGAGGCAGAATATGTTGCCTCTTTCTCGGCTAGTTACGAGGCAATGTGGTTGTGAAAGCTATTGTCTAACTTATTTAATCTCTAGTTAGATGTGACTTGTATCTTCTGTGTCAATCAAAGTTGCGTGAAATTGTCAGAGAACCCTTTGTTCCATGACAAGTCAAAGCACATCAAGATCAAGTTTCACTATATCAGGGATATGGTGCGAAAAGGAGAAATGAAGCTCCAGTATGTGGAAACAGACGTGTAGATAGTCGATGTGTTGACCAATCCTCTAGACAGAGTGAAGTCCGAGTACTTCATAGAAATACTTGGTGTGATCCATAACGAGACCCCTCAAAAGAGGGAGTGGTGTGTTCTAGCATAGGTGGAGAGATAGGTTGTCTGAGCATAAAATCCTGGCAAAGATTGTAGTCTGCTCAGACGTAATTAGTCCTGTAGGTTATCCTTGGATTTAATAAGTCCTAGCGAAGCTCATCGGTAGTCCTTGGATGTAATCAGTCCTGATATGTTTCTATGCTAAAAATAGAAAGAGACCAGAAGACGTGGATGCATAATATCTCACATGGGAAATGAGACAGGTTGTCTAAGCGGGAAAAATCCCGATGAAACAGGATGCTCAAACCTAATCGATCTTGTAGGTTGTCCTCGGATGTAATTATTCTTGGTGAAGCTCGCAAGTTATCCTTGGATGTAATCAGTCCTAAGATAGGTTATTTGAGTGTAAATATCAGCCCTAGCGTGGTACGCAGGTTACTCAAATGTAAGAAGTCTTATGGGTAGTCCAAGTGTAAAAGGAGCCCTGGCATGGTACATAGGTTACTTGGATGTAATACACCTTGAAGGTTGTCTAAACAGAAAATATATTGGATGCAGGTTGTTTAGATGTATTAATTCCTTCAAGTTGACCTAGAAAGTAAAAGTCCTGGTGTAGCAGGTTGTTTGGCCGTAATCAGTCCTTACATATATATCTATATGTGTGTGTGTTCCCATTTTGATATGATTAGGTCACAAAGCACTTGAGGTGCACCTAGGCGGTTCTCCTTTACTGGTAGAACACAGGTTGACTGTATAGAGACGTAATGCATTGATTGTGATCCTAGGCGATTCTCACATGGTAGAAACTGTAGGTTGTCTTGATGACGTGAAAAGATCCTGGCTTACTCCTATGGTGATATAACACAGGTGGTCTGCATCTAGATTGTGCTATGTGCTCTGTTTTGTTTTGTTTTGTGCAAGACAAAAAGAGATGATCTAGATACGACGAGATAAAGGTAGGAGACGCAGGGTATTATCGTGGCAATGTAAAGAAGGTCCTGGATAGTTCCTATGTGATGGCTTGCACGAGATGTGATGAAGACCTGGATGAGGACTAGGCCTACACCCAACATGAAAAAAGGATGGCTCTGTAGAAACTTCAGATGACATATAGTACCGTTCAATGATTGATAAGAAGATGATGATGATTTCGTGATGAAGACTTGACCAGATGTGTTGATGATTGTAGAAGAGAGAGAATAACTTCCTAGTTAAGAGGGAGTGTTGATGTATTTGTAACTTTAGAATATATTCTGATGTGTATTATCATTGTATGTTGTTGTACCCCCATTGAAGATGTATTTGCCTCCTTGAGGGATGTCTTTATTGTGTCTATACCTTGAGGTACAACCTCTGTTGTAAGTCGGGGCAATAGTCTCGAGTGTAATATCATGTAATGTGTATTCAGAGTCTCTCTAAGAGAAGTCGACCATGTTAGGGTAACAGGTCTACCCCAGTCATGTAATAGGCTAGTCACTTGATTAGCATAAATAGGGAGGTGCCCTCACACTCAGTCAAGTTCACAGAGAGAGAGAGAGACAAGGGAGGAGAGATAGATATCTTTTGGATACTTATTATTACTGGGTTTGATCATCTTATGACACGGTCTTTGTGAATGTACTATTATGAGGAAGTTTGCGGGGTTTTCTCCTTTATGGTTTCCCTGATGAAAATATGTATCTTGTGTATGTGTTATATCTTATGCATCTTGATGTACTTGTTATTCTTTCAGACAGAGATCCTAATTAAGATAATAATATCTAGAAAAACTAACATCAACAGGCTAAACTTGAGCACCCATGATGTTGTTGCAAATACTGTATAGGTGTAATACCCCTCGTAACTAATTTTGTTTAATTATGTTTAAACAGGTAAATGTTGTAAAAGTATCATTTTGATAAAAAAAATTGTGAATGTCTAGATACAGAAGCCAGGCATCCATGCAGTTAGTTGACAGAACCTAAGTTTGTGTTTATAACTAAACACTCAGCTATCTTTACGAAGACAAGTGGCCAGTCTTGGAAGGGGGCAATTACTAGTTATTAAGCCCTAGGCAAAACAGAAAAAGGCATGCAGAAGAAAAAGAGGAGTTGCCAGAGAACACTTGTGGGAAAGGTTTAGGCTCTATTTTAATTGGTGAAAGTAACATAGAGCTTCCAGAGAGCACTTGAAGAGTGTCAGGATATGAAACAAGAACTGTCAGTGAGAACTTACAAGAGTGCTAGGTTATGTAAGTAGCTGACCCTGACTAATAGACCGGCGGTAAGTTGAGAAACTGAGGAAGTTAAAAACACAAACAAGGGATTATGGGAAAGGGGGTGGAGACCTTGCATATTGAAAAAGAGAGGATTTCGAGGTATCCTAAGGCTGGGAGGAGCATGGCTGCTCCACTTCTAATTCAGGAAAGAATTCATATATGTTTAGTTTTAACCTAACCTCTGGATAATCTCTTGAGTTGACTATTTATAATTATTTTTCTTATTATCAGTTAGGAAATATAGTTTAAAGTGCAAAAAAGTTTACGATTATGCTTCAAGAAAACCTTGTTTAATATTTATGCGTTATGGGATTACAAGTTGTTTATATATACCTATGCTTCTTGTTCAGGATTATGTATGTTTCTTTTTAAATAGTTTCACATAGATAGGGTTTAGGTTAATATTCTCAGCAAAACCCTAGGACGAAAGTATGAAAAACAATTTGTTTATTGAATAATAACAATTTTTTGTAAACCTTTTGGAAAAGAAAACTTGAGTTATACATTTTACCCATGCGGTTAGTAGAACGAGTAGGAACAAAGTATACTGCATAAACACAATCAGAATGTATATACAAACTCTACTATAAATATTTGAAAACACTTCAGTGTTTATCCATAGGGTAACAAATACACTGTAAAAACAATCATGGTAACCTTGCGTGGTTCTTGTTCAATAATCCAGGAAAAATATATACATATGAAATCAAAACCTAAGATATTCCTTTAAAATACTGCCCTTATTAACCATTAAAAAGGGGTATCAAACCCATAGCAAAAACAACTGAAGTAATCCCCTGGATGCGGGTGACACACGAGGCATCCACATGCATTAGAGGAAATTTAAATTTAAAATGGGCCTTCCAAAGAAATTACAAATTCCATGTCATCATGTATTAGCCAATCAAAATGCTTTAAAATTCAAAAAGGGTGCACCTCTTAAATAATTTTTTAATATAAATTTGGGGATAGTTATCATAAAAAAACTACTTTTTTTGTTCGTATTTCGACATATCTCCCTGTGTTTTTACTCAAATTTCGATTGGGAGAGCTCGTCGAATGCGGAATTAAATTGCGTATCCAACGAGTACCCACTCGGCATACTTTTAACGGGTCCTGCTACCCTAAAAAAAAGAAATACTTGAAAAAAATGTGATGATGACGTTATCATCATGTTTTTTCAAGTATTTCTTGTTTTTGGGGTAGCAGGACCCGTCAAAAGTATGCCGAGTGGGTACTCATTGGATGCAGAATTCAATTCCACATCCAATGATCTCTCCCGATCGAAATTTGAGTAAAAACGTAGGGAGATATGTCGAAAATACGAACAAAAAAGTAGTTTTTTCTTTTCTTCCTCCAAAATTAATAAATATTATTTTATTATTTTAACTATTATTTTATTANGGCCATTTTGAGTTGAAATTTCCTCTAATGGGCCACCTGTTGCTCGGGACACATGGATCTGGCGTGGGAAACATAGAAGATGACGATGTGGTAGTCTTAAATGCCTAGGGTGGCAAGCTGTCTACCAACCCCGCAAACAGTTGGGATGTCCAATAGAACCTTGGTCGTAGCGCAAAGGAGTTAATACCTATGCGTGTTTGTTCATCGTTCCATGAAGCCAATATTTCGCATCATGAATCTTGCTAACCTCCATTCTGCCAGCATGCTTGTTTTCATGTTATTGTTAATCGTTTCCTCCTCCGACAACCTACCAGGAAAGTTGTGTGTGAAAATGCTAAGGCAACGAAACACTCCGCGGGAAGGCAGTGTAGGTCGTGGAGGTGGACGATGTAAGGTCCTCAGAGCCACTGATGGATATGCGTCGCAGGTCTCCATGCCTGTTAGATGCATGATTGACGAATGGGATTCTAAGGTTGTTTTTGAACATTTGGCCTCAGGAAGAAACTGTGGCAAAATAAATCACTACTGGATGATTAAAAACACGATGGCCATGTTGACAGAGGATCTAACGAACAAGTGGAATGGTGCTCTGGACATGGCAAAGAGCATGCGTACTTGTCTCAACTAGACCGATGCACATTTGAGCACCCTGGATCCGAATTTCAACTGGCGGCACTATACTGTTTTTCACAACGACGATTACGCAAAAGGTGGTGGCAACATGGACCAACGGGGGACGAGCGGTGAGTCCTCAGTAGCTGCTGGAAAATACAATGCTCTGGTGCAGGAGCACCTAGAGAACACTAGGATCATGAAGCCAATAAAACACGTCTATGAGGCTCCAAATAACACCATTGTTGCTCGACTGCTTCAGGAGCTGCAGCCTACAAGCCAGCCTACTCGTGAGGATGAGTATGGAACTTTCTCGATCTAAGGTTTTTGTTGGAGATGCTACACCCTAGACACTTCACTGCCATCCCTGGTTCCTTCTGCGACTCAATTTTTTTGGTTTTCTTCGTTTTTAAAATGTGTAATTTTCATGTGTGTCCATATTTATTTTCTAATTTGTAATATGTCAATGGATATGTAATATGTAAGTGGTTTTGGGCACATAGTTTTGGTAACCAATAAATCTAGTGTTGCTATTATATTTGCACATTTCTTTTCTTAGGCATAATTTATTTTTATTAAAATGAATTAAGAAGTATAAAATTGAAAGGTAATTATTTTATAATGTTTGAATAATTAAAATTTAAGCTTTTAAAATCAATTTTCAAAATTAACTATCCTTCGAATATTCAACCAATTCGAATTTGTTCAAAATTTCTATACACAAAAAGCCAATACAACCAATTATGCTACTATGATTTTAGTATATTTTCTAAATTATACATTTAATTTATTATAAATTCAAAAATTGTTTTTAGAATATTTTTTATTTTGTTTAAATATTTATAAATTCAAAAATATAATTAAATTATTTTTAAATTTTAATTTCATCTCAAAAACAATTATATAATTCACTAAAAAAAAATTCCAAAATAAATAAACTCCTCCAAATTAAATTATTATTTTTAAACTTACACATTAAAATAAAAATAATTAAAACCAATTTAAAAAATTCTAAAATAAAAAATAAATAAACTACTCCAAATTAAATTATCATTTTAAAACTTAAAAATAAAAAAAATAAAATCAAGATTTAAGATCTAATAGCCAAACAGAAAAATCTGGAAACTTCTAGCCTTCCTTAAATGGTTAACGATTAGAAAGTCGTAGAAAATGAAATCCTTTCAACCCTCTTTTCTGCAGATCCAGTTCTGGAAACTTCGACTGTTGCTGAAACGCTGGAAACTTCGATTATTCTGAGCGTCTCTGGAAACATCTCGTAAACGCGATTCCACCAAGTCATTTGAAGCCTATTGTATAAATTCCTCTTTCGTTTTCTTTTCTGCATTCGACGATTGTATCATCGGTTTTCATCTGCTTCATATTAGCGCAAGCATCTACTCTGTTCAATTATCGGAATTTGCTAGGTTTGTGCTATTATTATATAAAACCAAGCTTGAAAGAATGGCCTTGACTCCTTTCTTCGGTCCATCGAGAGACGGCAGCCTGTGGGATCCTTGGAACAGCCGCAGCAGCAGCCTGTTCGATCCGTGGGTACCTGTTTCTCGAATCTGGGACGCATTCGACTTCGGCAGCGCGCTCGACAGCCCGGCCTTTTCCTTCTCACGGGACGCACAGGCCATCGCCAACACCAGGCTTGACTGGAAGGAAACCCCCGAAGCTCATGTTTTCACCGCGGATTTGCCCGGTAAGTCGCACTTTACTTTGTTTAAATTGCCCTGTTTTTCTATTTGCAGTCCATCAATTAAATAACTGGCGGATCCGTCGAATGTATTTGTGCAGGGTTGAAGAAGGAAGAACTGAAAATCGAATTGGTAGACCATGAGAGTTTGAACATAAGTGGAGAAAGGCACAAAGAAGATGTGCAGGATACTGACCAGTGGCACCGGGTGGAACGATCTAGCGGACGGTTTATGAGGCAATTCCGGCTGCCAGAGAATGTGAATGCGGACGGCATTTCTGCAAAATTGGAGAACGGTGTTCTGACTGTCAATGTCCCCAAGATTAAACCGGAAGCTGTCTCCAATGGCGATGTCAAAAATATAGATATTTCTGCAACTGAAAAGTAGAAATTAGATTAGGGTTTTGCAAGATGAGATGAGTCTTGATCGATCGAGTGTACATTGTGGCAGTTGTTAATATAATACCTCTCTTGTTCTGTTAAAATATTGTGAACATTTTCACGCTGTTATTTTCTCTTTATTTAAACATTTTTAAAGAACTGTGTGGAATTTATAGCTTAGTTTTCCTTTTCTAAACATTTTCCAATATCTTTACACAAACTAATCTGCTATTTAGTTATAACTTTTTAAAAGTTTTTTATTTCAAAATCAAGAAAACTTCTGGGCTGTTAATTGACAGGTGGCGATCAATAATCAACCTGCACACAGCAGGCTTTTGCTCTTCTTTTATTTCAAAGTCAATAAAACTTCTGTGCCCTTAATTAACAGGTGTAAGATGTGTTTATTTGGCTGACCAATAATCAGCCTGCACACAGCAGGCTTTTGCTGATTAGCAGATTGTTTAACAGGTGTAAGATGTGTTTATTTGGCTGACCAATAATCAGCCTGCACACAGCAGGCTTTTTGCTGATTAGCAGATTTGTGGAGCTGCAAATGGCTTTTAAGCTAGAATAAGCTTCTAAGATTGCTTCTATGATTCCTAGACTGTCAATCCTCTTGAAATCCAATGGCCTGTAGGATGTGCTTATTTGGTGATCAATAATCAGCCTGTTAATCAGTCTGCATAAAGCAGGCTTTTTGTTAATCAGTCTGCACAGAGCAGGCTTTTTGCTGATGTGCTTATTTGGTGATCAATAATCAGCCTGTTAATCAGTCTGCATAAAGCAGGCTTTTTGTTAATCAGTCTGCACAAAGCAGGCTTTTTGCTGAATAGCAGATTGTTGGAGCTGCAAATGGCTTTTAAGCTAGAATAGGCTTCTAAGATTGATTGCTGGACTGTCAATCGGCTTGAAATCCAATTGCCTGGATAGCAGGCTGGTTAATTTTGGCTGAGATGCTCAAGCTAGAACATGTTTGTTTTGTTTTGAATTTTTTTGAATGTTTTGACTTGAAATCCAATGGAAAGTATAAGCTAGAACATGTTTGTTTTGTTTTAAATTTTTTTGAATGTTTTGACTTGAAATCCAATGGAAAGTATGCCACAAGCTGATTAAGCTGGTGCCCAGTGAAACAAAAACATGTTTTGTTTTGTATTTTTTTATGTTTTTATTTTATTTTATTTATAGCAAAAATAAAAACATGTTTGTTTTGTTTTGAATTTTGATATATATATATATATATATTTTTTAATGTGTCATGTACATTTAATTATAAATTTTGGTTTTGAGTGCAGACATTCACAGGTCCAACCATTCAAAACTGACAGCCACAAGAGGCCAGTCTACAGGAGGAACCATATTTATACTTCGTATTTATTATTATAAGATAATGATCTTTTATAATATTGGATAAAAATAGGATATTTTGATTTGAATATCAAAGTTTATTATCTGGGTTAACAATTATTCATATCCTAAGAAAAAAATCCCTCGGGTTAACAATTAAGCTCATGCTAATTGCTTATTTATATTATAGAGATTTAAAGAAATTTTTAATACAAGGTTGTTGGAGTATTAAACAGACAATTAAGCTCATGCTAATTGCTTATTTATATTATAGAGATTTAAAGAAATTTTTAATACAAGGTTGTTGGAGTATTAAACAGAAGATCTTGTAGACATGAGCCATAAATTGAGATTTATTATCGATAGACTTCCATAACAAAATCTTTAAGAATTTTAAGTTTTTTGTGTTTTAAGATTTTAATGAAGTTTTTAATCCAATGTTGTCGGACTTTTAAATAGAAGATCTTGCACATATAAGCGATGAGTTGAGATTTATGCTTATAGATTTCAATTTCTTTCATTTTCTCTTTTGGTATGTATTGTTTAACGTGAAACTTTATATGCTGGGTAGGTTTTAATTTCCTTCCTTTATGAATTGCTTAACTCGAATCCTTATATCTCTTTTTCACGAATCCTTATATTTCTTTAAAAAGCTTCATTTCTTGGAAAGGTTTTGAATGTTATCCATAGCCTATTTTTTCATTAAAAGGTTTTGAATCTATTTATAACATTTTTTTATGAAGTTAAGGTAAAAAAAGATATTGTTGCGTCGAGAGGCGCTCTATAGCCCAGTATGGGGAAGATCTTGTCACGTGATGTAACGTTACTAACGTTTGTAACATGTCGGCAAAAAATAATAGTGATAATGAATATTATGGGAGAGATCTTGTAACGTGATGTAACGTAACATGTCGGCAAAATATAATAGTGATAGTGAATATTATGGGGGAGATTTTGTAACACAAAATAAAAAATAATATCACTTTCGTAAAGTTATTTTTATTAATAAAAAATAAATTTTATAATAAGTCAAAATAAAGTTATTTTTATTAATAAAAAATAAATTTTATAATAAGTCAAAATAAATGTCGGCCATAAAAACAATGTAATATGGGGGAGATGTTGTAATCTTTCTACCTAACAAAATAATTAAAAAAGTAAAAATTTAATTATCTGTAAAAAAATATGTGGGTCAAGAAAAAAAAAAAAATGTTGGCTTTGCACATGGTTTTTCTAAACAAATCATGGTTTTATTGTACATGGTTTTAAACCATGTGCAAAGCCTCCTAAACAACCCATGGTTTTATTTGTACATGGTTTAGGAGGGCCTTGCAAATGGTTTTAAGACCATGTAAGACCATGTGCAAGGCCTCCTAAACAACCCATGATTGTAGGAGGGCCTTGCATATGGTTTTAAAACCATGTGTGGGGAAATGATGCAATGTTTGTTCCTAACAAAATAAAAAATATTATATGGCGGCCATAAATAATATTAAATATTAATAATAATAAAAATATATGTGGACCTTAAATAAAAATATGTGTCTTTTGGTTTAAATCAAATCAATGGATACCTAAGAAGAGGTTTGCACCTCGAGAGATCTGATCCATCTCAGCGCTTGATAGAGCCTAGGATTTGGATCTACGCTGGTTAAAAATAACTTATATTCAATAAGGTTAAATCTTAACATTTCTACAAAATAACAAGTATGAGATTTTTTTGTTTTTCAAAATTTTAAGAATACCAACTAATCTTAATAGTTTGATACTAAAAAAAACATGTTTGATACAAATCAAAGTATGAAATGAACAATAAGAATCCTATATAGGATGCAACTTACTTGGAGATAGATCTACATAGTCGAGAAAGAAATCCTATTAGAATTGCAAACAAACCTCAAAACATAAATTGAATATGAAATGCTTGAACATAGTTTGTTCTTGGAATAAAAAAATGTGATTTTACAAGAACAAAGAGTAATTGCTCTCACAATAAAAAATGACAACAATGAAGGTAAATTCAATGACAACAACAACAAAAAAATAAAACCATGACAACAATGAAGGTAAATTCAATGACAACAACAACAAAAAAATAAAACCATGAGTAAAAGAAAAACACAATATGTAATCAAGAAAAGAAATGTAAGGAAAAAAACCTCTTATATAGCTTGATGTGTGGGGGTTGGTGATGAGACACTTCGTAGATTTTTACCTATATTAGCTATTAAGGCACAACAAATTAGGTCATATCACCACCCATACATGTCATGTTGTACATCAATTCTCCAAATTCCAAGTCTCTCTTTAACCCCAACAATTTGTTAAAACTGCTAATATGGAGGAAAAATAAAATTTGAGAATTGTTCCACATGAATCCATGTAGAGGGATGTGTGTATTTGTTTTCCATGTTAATGAGTTGTTCTAGCTTTAATTGCTGGAGAAAACTCTCTTGGAAACAACAATTATGAACAACGTGCACAATTAAACTATCAAACTGAAAATAAACATATAACAATTCAAACCATCAATAAATCCAATGTCAGATATCTGCAAGATAATTTATTTTTGTTTTAAGATCACTAGAGAGATTGAGAAGACCTTTTGTAGTAGGTAAATGCTAACAATGACCAAATTCATCTTTAGGAAGGAAACTACCAGAGTCTAAATAAGTAGAAAACATAGACCTTGGTTTTGAGTCTAAATAAGTAGAAGCCCATTTGGAATATTTTTAACATTATTCAATTGCACAATTGCATGAGCATAGGAGGTACAATCATTATAGAAGAAAAGAATTTAGGTTAGTTAGTAAGTGTCTTACCATCGATGCACATATGACTTGTAAGTGGAGTATATAACAAACAGATCTCTATATCAATGGAGTGTTTTAGAAAACTATGATAATATATTTTAAATCAAAACCTGATCAAGCATAATAGTAAGTTTGATCTCTCAATTGGGTCTAGCTACTCTATTAGATTTATTCAAAGCAACTACCAAAACCGGAACCATGATAGTCTTGGAAGTTACACAAAAAAAAAAATATATATATATATATAACAAACAAATCTCTATATCAACATAATATTTTAGTAAACTGTTGCTAAGAAAAATACAATAACAGATTATGAATCAAAACCTGATCAAGCAAATAGTAAGCAGATCTATCAATTGGGTCTCACTCTAGTGGCTGGGGAGGAGAAATGTTATCTTCTCCACCCATGTTCAAATTCCACTTATGACATGTTTCACTTTTTGTGAGCCAATTTTTGTTGAACATGAGAGATATATATTACCTTTAATGCCAGAGCTAACACACAATAACACAAACCAATCACAACCATAAATAAGGAGAGATATATTGCCGAGATATATTACCTTTAATGCCAGAGCTAACACACAATAACACAAACCAATCACAATCATAAGTAATCATAAGTAAGGAGAGATATATTGTTGAGATATGACAATAAACACCCAACATGATCATGGTGAAAATGTATTTCTATCATAAGTTAGATGTGAATGCAATCAAAGGAAAGATAACAAACACCCAACATGATCACAGTGAAAATATCTTTCTATCATAAGTTAGATGTGAATGCAATCAAAGGAAAGATAACCTGGGTTAAAAATAAAATCTATTAATTGAAGCATGGATTTTAGCCTAACAATGGAGACACATGACAAAATGACTTAAGAGTGTAAATTGGGATGTAAAACTCCTTGAGAACCAAATTAGAAAACAAAAATAGAAGAATAAACATATTTATATGTAAAGAAAATAATATCATTAAAACATATTTATATGGAAAGAAAATAATATCATTAAAACCAAGGTTTAGACCAATATTATCAAAATGAAAGTCAAGTCTTATGGATGTCCACTAAGAAGTAGGAAAAATGAAACAACATTTTCCTTCAAGAGTTCACCATTTTTTTCCATGTCTGGGATGTCCACTAGGAAGTAGGAAAAATGAAACAACATTTTCCTTCAAGAGTTCACCATTTTTTTCCATATCTAGAGTTGAATAATGATAAAGATTACATCCTTTCTGGAAATGTTGTTGATATTTACATGAACATTTTCTGTAGCTTGCACATATACAAACTAAAAACCGCCATAAAACACATCTTGCAGCATGACCATATGCAACTAAACTATTATACACAACATCTCCAAATACCATTGTTTCTCCCTCTACTCTTTCTTTGTGCAAGGCAATGGACCACATTGTTCTTAAAGGGAGTGTAAGACATTCTCTAAGAGTAACATAAAATGTGAAAAAGGTTTGTCCAATGGGTCCCTGATGTATCTTTCAATGGGTCCCCTATGGTGTCACTGATAACAACAACCTTGTGGTATTTAGATCCTTAGGGACCAAGTTCCCTTGCAGCTTTTTATTTCCCTTGCCTGCAACAATCAATAACCCACAAATTAGTTAAAAGTTTCTTAACATGGTGAGTGGAAAAAATAAAGAGATTAAATCCAAGATGATATAGCTCTATGTATTTCTTGGAATTGTCCCAAGCATCGCCAGTGTTGGAAGCTGATATTACAACCTGTAATAAACAAAACGAAACATCACAACATTTCCCTTTTTTTCCCAGTAAGAACATTTTCAATGACAAAGCAAGATTTGGAAGTACATGTACGCTAAGACAAGATCTGCATCCAGAAATTTAGATAGAGTCTCAACTCCAAAACAATGTACCAACAATGAGGGGTGTGAGAATTAAAAGGGAACTCAGAGGAATCATTTATTTAAGTGACGCATCTGTTGATATCTTCACACAAGTTGCATAGTTTGGTTTGGCAGTTCCTTCCTTCAGATCTGGAATATTTTTGAACTGTATGTGGACCTCTTCAACCATTTTAAATGTTGCACTTCCCACACTCTTCATTGTCATAGCTGAAAACCAATAAGGCAACATGGCCCCAATAATCAAGCCATGAATTCTTTGGGTGTAAGGACATCCACTGATGAAATTGCGTCCCGACTTACAAATGCTCCAAATAATGCAAGACACACCAATGCATCAGAGCCAATGGAAAAGCCCTGCATAGAATAAATAATTCATCCACGACCCTTTATTAAGGAAACACAACATATAAGGTGAAATAACACATAGAAGCATCAATCTCCAAAAAATAATTGGAATATACTGCATCTTACCTTTCCAAATGAAGCAGTGGTATTCCCAATCGGGTCTAGAGGATTAGGCCTTTCACGAATCTTATGGCTAAAGGCAGCCATCTCAGCAATACCATCATCATTGCCACTAATAGGACCGCAAGAATATATCGCAAGTCCATTCACAATTGTACTGAGCATCGCCAAAGCAGCAACTGCAATCCCATACATTGCAGCCAGACTGAAACTCATGAATATGGCCGCTGCAATAACGAAGATAGGAATAATTTCATACTTGTATCCTAAAGCCAAACCAAATATGACATTTGTTGCAGTTCCAGTTTTGCAGGAATGGGATACTTCCTGGACAATATTGCAATACAGACATATTATAAATCAGTCATCGTCGACTGCCAAAATTCCAGTCGTCTAAAGATTTTATTATTTCAAAACATGATAAGATAATCCATTAGACTCACTTATAGGATTTGCTTGTGTAATACACAGTAGTGTAACCAATCATAATTCCATCCAACAATAACACATAAACATAGATTCCTATATAATGCAAACAAACATAATATAAACCCATAAAATATGCTAAGAGGGGTGCATAGAAGAAACTAAAGAACAAAAACCATAAAGCTTGAATTCATACCAGTTATTCACTTCTTTCATAGGACCAAAATTGTAGATGGTGAAGGTTGATGGTAATCCAACAAAGCTTACAATAGCAAGCCTAGATGGCATAAGCATAGTAGAAATTATCAATTGTCTCTTCAAAATAGGTTTAATATCCTTGGTAGCCTTGATTTCAAAGAAGTTTGTAACAAACAATGTTGTAATTAAGCAAATCACAATAGGCATTGAACTAATAAGTGGGTGATAAGACATGGTAGTCAAACCATGATCATTTCCCCATGAAGAGATGGATGCTACGACAATAGCACTGCAGGAAGCCTCTGCATAGGATCCAAACAACTATGATTCCATGCCAGCTATGTCTCCAACATTATCAGCTATAACCTGAACTGATATAACTAGAAAAACTTCAATTATTTTCAATTCCAAAAACCATCAAAATTTAGTTGCATTCATAGAGTCCAAATGGGAAGTGGAACTGTTGTAGGTTAAAAAAAATTAAATACACTAGGCCAACTTATCAGAAGAGTCTACCCTTCCTATGGACATTTACCCAAAGAAAGAGTTACCAAAGTCAACAAGATCTTGATTGTATATTCAAAATCTAAGTTGATGTAATGATGACTCTCTATGCACTCTATGAAACAAAGAAAATTGCTTTGTTTTAGTGTTACAAGTATCAGGTTTCTTAGAGAGAAAAAATACATTGTTCTTCATTATGCCAAAATATAGAAAGGTATTTTGTAACTCCACATAATCAAAACTAAGAAAAAATATATACAAAGGTATTGTGTAACTCCACACAATCAAACATAAGAAAAACTCACGGATGGGTTCTTAGGGTCATCTTCAAGTATATTTTTCTCAATCTTCCCAACAAGATCAACACCAAAATCAACAACTTTAACTTTAGCGTCAATTTATCCACTGACTCTTCCAAAAAGATCCATTGAAGAGCCACCAAGACCATAACCAATAATGGCTTCAAAGAGGCCTTCCCATTGATCTCCATAATAGAGCTTGGAAATGTTAATGGAGAGGTACAACACCAAAATCCCATTGACATCAAGCAAGATTCCCATCACAACCCCATACCTAAATGTTGTAATGAAGGCCTTGTGTACACCCTTCCTGGCTTCCAAAGTGGTTCTTGCATTGGCATATGTTGCAATTTTGGTTCCAAAATTACCAAACAGAACATAAGTCACAACACCAAGAATGAAGGTTAATGTGCTAAACAATGCATTTGCAAGAGAAGGCTTGTACATCTTAGCATTATCATAGTTGAATGGTTGTTGCTGTTAGATTTAATGCAGAAATATCTTCATGTGTTTTCTATATTCATTTGTTCTTTTTCAAATTGCTCCTATGTTGGTGGATCTGATCCAGAAAACAAGCTAACTGCTGCTAAACATTCTTAAAGAAGTTGGAATACAACAAAAACAAGTTACCAGAATCCAGTGTGACAATCAAAGCTCAATTAAGTTGGCACACAATCCAGTCTATCATGCCAGATCTAAACATATTGAGCTGTAGCACCATTTTGTCAGAGAGAAAATTGAGTCTCAAGAAATAGAACACATTTATTGTAACACAAGTCAAAATGTTGTTGATGTGTTTACTAAGCCTGTTGGAAGGATTCATTTTCTGTACAGTACCTTCTAAAAGCTCCAGAAGTGTACTCACCACCTTGGTCTGATTTGAGGATTTTAATGTATTTACCTGTTTGCTTCTCGACTTTGATTCTGAATTCCTTGAAGTATTCGAATCCATCCCTTTTCCTTCTGATGAAGTAAGCCCGTGTGAACCTGGATCTATCATCAACAAATATCAGAAAGTACCATGCACCACCAAGTGATCTAGTCTGCATAGGTCCACATACATCAGTGTGTATTAGTTCAAGGATTTCAATTTGTCTCTTCTCGTCATGGTTAGGAAATTCATTTCGGTGTTGTTTCCCAAGTGCACATTCAACACATTCAATATGATCATTTTTAATGATAGGAAGACCCTCAACCATTGACTTTTTCTGTAATAACATGAGATCATTCTGATTGAGGTGTCCATACTTTGGTTGAGGTGCATTCTTGAAGAAGTTGGAATACAACAAAAACAAGCTACCAGAATACAGTGTGACAATCAAATCTCAATTAAGCTGGCACACAATCCATTCTATCATGCCACATCTAAACATATTGAGTTGCAGCATCATTTTGTCAAAGAGAAAATTGAGTCTCAAGATATAGAACTCATTTATTGTAACACGAGTCAAAATGTTGCCGATGTGTTTACTAAGCTTGTTGGAAGGATTCATTTTGAGGATCTTAGGAAGAAATTAGGTGTTTTTATAAATCCCTTTCTGCATTAAGGGAGGCTGTTAGATTTAATGTAGAAATATCTTCATGTGTTTTCTATATTCATTTGTTCTTGTTCAAACTGCTCCTATGCTGGTGGATCGGATCCACATTTATTGGATCTAGATTAGGTTATCAATTTTCTATATATGTAACCTTATTTCATTAATTCAATGAGTTGAGTGTTTCTCCTCCTGTGTGTGTGAGCTAGCCTTTGTGCTTTGCTGGTTTCCTCCTTGGTTTCTCTAATTGTTTTTTGGTGTTGAAACCCTCCATAGAGCCAAGGAACAAACTTTATCATGATCCCAAAACATGCAGTGAAAACCCTTGTTTCTAACAGTCCAAATGGTTTGGTCATCCCTCATAACACAAGACTGAATTCAAGTGTGAAATGTTTACTCAAAATCAAGGTTAGAGAGAAAGTAGGCCTTGTTTCATCTAGGGAGTTTTTCTTTAACATTGTAGTTCGAAATCTATCTTGTGCATTGCTTAAACTGTGCATAGATTCCATGAAAATGAAACAAATATGTCCACGAACTCTTAGGTAATAGTCATTGTGTTTGCATGGTCCATTTTCGCTACCATACAACCAAGTTCTGTAGAAAGAATTGTCAAGGTATGTCGGGCAGGCCTATGGGATATTCCTATGGAAAGAACATCTAAGTTTATGCAAAGTTCCCAAAATAGCTTCCTTTTTCACTAAGCTGGAAAGATCTGAAATTAAATTGTGAAGGTATATCAGTCTTATGGGGCGCTATTATTGTGTGAAAAGAACATCCAGATTTAGTCCAAGTTTTAGAAAATGACTTCTTTTTCACTAGGCTGGCAAAATTTGAAACAAGATTGTTAAGGTATATCAGGCCTATGGGCTAGTCTCAATGGAAAGAAGAATATGTTGATCATATACTATCAATTGGAGATATGCCTAACTAACATGTCAAAAAGTCCAGTCCTCAACATCATTATACATAATCCATAAGGGTCAACTCTTTGTTTTAGTTTTCGTTTAAGAAGAGTTTAGGAAATTTTGAAATCCATTGCTTCCTTGCTACTCAAATTCTTTCACTAAAGGAAAACTTTCTAAATTAGGTTAAAAATTTAGCTAACTCAGCAAATGTCGAGAGAAAAATTAGAATCCATTGCGCAATACAAAGAGTCTACCAAAAGCAACCGTAATAAAAATTACAAAAAGAAAGAACTATATTATAGAATAAATATGAAACTATGTTATATATATGTAACACTTTTAATAATAGATCAACCATCCAATTGGCCACTGGATTGCAAAGGTATTTAATTTAATGAGTGGGAAAAACAACATAATCAAATAAAAACATCCCTTATATGAAATAACGCAGTAGTGCTATGAAGCATTTGTATGCCTCTCCCTATTACAGTAAATATTACAGAAGAAACAAGAATGAGCACCGTACCAACTCAATCTCGCAAACGAGATCAACTGGATGTCTCATCAACAAAATAAAAACTTTAAGAACCTCCTATGAAACAATAATTAAAAAAGGAAAAGAAAACTAAAGAGGAAGCACAAATTAGAACCCAACAACAACAGTAACATGGGGTTTGACTGCTTCCAGTCCATGAGCTAAGGTCTCATAAAATGCCAACAACAGCTTGGAGGACGCTCAAATCAAAACCAGATCTATGACAAAGTCCCATACATTTAAGAGTCACAGTGTCACATGCCCCAATTTTGCAAAAAAAAACAATTCTATATTATTTGATATTATTTGAGGAAAATATGTTAAATTTTATGCTAAGTTGTAATTGATGACTCAGCAGAGTCAAGGATATTTAATGTAATTCTGAATATTTTAATTATAAATAAATAAATATGGAGACAACACCTTAGGAGAGTTGTTAAAAGAATGTTTACTGGTAAAATAGGTGGAGGAGACTGGGTGGAGAGCAAACAGACATGTTGCAGCATCCTCAAACCACTTCCAACTGTTGCAGGTGGCAACCTCCCTACATTTGGGGTCATGATTCCCAAAGAAAGTGGAATCAGAGCAGGTGGCTCAATTAATGACAACTGACCCAAAAGACCTAGGCAATCTTTATAAAAATACCCATTGAAGAGAGCTAAGGCTACTCATTCTAGAGAAGTGATCATTCAGGTGAATGTACTTCAGAGAAATTCAATGGAAGGGAATTGTGGAAGAGTTTGAGGGGATAACTGCTAAGTGTTCTAGTGCAGCTTTTCAGCTGAAAGATCCTACTGCTGAGTGCAGAGTGTTTACTGAGTCATTGGACTAGTCTATTGTTTGCATGCTCCACCAGTTCTCAGCCAAGAAGACCAGGAATAGGCTCGGGGGTCCTGAGGAAGCGTTGTTTGAGCGCTCTCTAGGAGTTTGGTAGGGAGGAACGACCTCCTAACGCTGTTGTTGTCTATCCTAATCAGGTTCTGCATTATTTGTTTTTACTGTGTTAGATATATAAATTTGATGTTGTCTTTTAAATTAATGGTAAATGTTCAGTTTGTAAAGGACCAGGCCATACTCCAGCACAAATGGAGTATTTACAGTAGATGAAAGTAAATGTTAAGAGCCTGAATAGAGTAGATATGATTCTGCAATTCTTAGTTTGCTGAGTAACTTGTTTTAGTGTGTAAATATTAGTTAAAGAAAGAATAACGATATGTTTATTTAAGTTTATTGTTTTAACAAGTTTATTTACTTAATTATATATTAGAAAAGAAATATCAGTAATATAGTATAGGTAGAATGATTAAGATAATAAGAAAAGATCTTAGCAAATAAGATGTTATGCTTACAGATAGTAGCTTAATCTTTTATTCATGAACACATACTTGGAAGGATAAACTCTGTTATAATAGGTTATATTTCTCTGTGTTAACTTAGTATCTAGTTGTTGTGCAGTAAGATTATCACAGTCAAGCTACTTTGTTACATTCAGTTCAATAAAGAAATAAAATACAAGTACTTAGTTTTATTTACCAATAATATTAACTAATCTAAGTCTAACAAATACTATAAAGCAAGTAGTGTGTTATTAAAGTATTTAGAATATAAATAACAAACTAAACTTAGTTACATAATATATGTTTTTGGTTTGCAAAGAATTCTGAGTAAATTCAACCTGTTAACTTTAGTAAATAAATACATAAAAATATGATAATAACAAATATATAAATAAATATCTATCTAAGTACAGAAATGTTTTATATTTATTAAGAAAATTATACATGTAAAGGTATTCTACACGGTTGAAACCCTAAACTAAAAATTAATATTACAAATAAAAACAGATAAGCTACAATCCAATTACTTGGATTATTTTATAAATAAACAATTGAATTATGAGAAACTATTTACAGTCATTTTTAAGGACAGATAAAAGAACAAATATATAAATATCACTTAAAGTTTTCACAACACACCTGTAACATTATTTAAAACAAATTTAAAAAGTAAACAGAACCTATTAAAAACAAATTGAAAGATTTATTTAAACAAGGGTTTCATTGAGGAAAACCCTAGCTCATATTTCCTGAGCAACAAGTAAAATAAATTACATTATGACTGAGTTACATTCTTAAAATATTAACAAGAATCTAATTCAAAATATAATAAACAGTAAATTCTTATTTCACAGTCGAATAAGCTAAAAACCCTAAGTTACACAGAGACACAAAATGGTATTAATGTAAACTGAGTCCGAGCTCGAAAGAAGCATTTTCAAAAACCCAATGTATTGCTTGACAGGCCGAAAGGCTATTAACTTAAACAGTGTACAAAACCCAGCTCAGGACCGATGTACCCATATCATGGCATGGGTTTTAATAAACAAAACTAACAGACCTTATATCAAAAACTACATCATTGTAAAATCTTTTTACTACAAGAAAAGAGCATTTACAAGTCATGGCATTGAGCCGGAGCCATCCTGCTGTATGCGAGGGTTTAAACAAAACTTATAAACTAAATACCAATAACCCAAGACTGGGAAAAACCAAGGCCGTAACTTCTTCCAACTACAAACATTTCCCCTAAGTCTATACAAGCAAGGAAAACCACTTTGTAACCGGGGATTACCCGTAGACTTAACGCTGACCCAAATGCGAAGTGGATTCTTCCAACAATTAGGCGAACCATCACCTGCAAAATGAAAACCATTTCATAATTGAAAACCTGAATGTAGAAATGTAACTGTAATTTCTTTATAGCTTACAACTTTTTAAAAACGATTTGTTACCTGGAGTGTTGATAACTGAGGTCACGAAGAAGGCAGACCAACACCACGAGCAGTGCAACCCTCATATTCACTTGAGAAGGAGGCAGCTGGTTCGAGTTATTAACTACATCAACAACTAGAGCAAGAGCAAGCAATAACAGTGGCCACACCACGATTTCAACACCAAAACTACTGACTGTGTAAACACTACCCTCACGCATAGCAAGGTTTGTTTGCAGGAATCAACTCAAGCACGAGCTGTGAATTTCACAATTCTCACCCTAAGTGATAGTATTCCAAAATGCACAGACAGTGGAGCTGAAGGCGAGCACCTGCGAGCCCTCATGGCCGTAGTGAACCCAACATTGTAGAGACCGAAACCCTCGTTGAAAAATGAGAAATAGGGTTGTGAGCTACGCTTATATGTCATGCAATGCATGGTAGTAAGACTTCCACGTGCCCACAAATTTATCCACTTCACGGTGGGTTAAATTGTATAGTCTCCACTGTAAACTACCGAATCAAATAATTGTTAATCATTTACATTATGCTTATAATGATAATGTTTCTATATAAAGTCAGCATCGTATTATTCCAATGAAGTCAACCTTGATAATGAACGAGGAGTGTACCATCGTTTAACCTATTGTTTAAACCTTGTAATTATCTTTGGTAAAGAACCAATTTGCATATGGAATCGATGCACTTGTTTTTTTTTTTCCTCGGAAAAAATTCATAATTTTATTTCATAGAAGAACAAAATTACATCTGCACATGTAATAGGATCACTAAGGATCCCTACATTGTCATATTTTATCAGTCTCATATTATCATAACCAAATCGATGCACTTGTTTATTAAAGGTCTTATAACCATTCTTAATCAAACTTGTAAGAAAGAGATTGAAAGGATAATAAAAGCTTTGAACAAGAATGTTAATGCCTCTATTGACATTTTAGACAATTATGATCTATGAATGTTAAAGCTATAAGAACTAGATTTAAATCAATAAGGTGTATATAGAGATATTTAACATTTATACACTAGAATAGCTCTTACTCTTTAAAGTGACCTACAGTACTGGATGTAGGATGTATATATATCTTATAAGTACTTGATCCTTGATCTTCATAATATACCAAGCTCTGAGATGAATCGAACCAGGGTTAGGTTAGAATTTAGAGTTTAGGATAGTAAACTATCTAGGATTCTAATGCATTACCTTTACTTATAAGTAAATAGTAGGGTAATGTAAAATGTTGTCGCATTATTTTGGTCATGAAGAAGACGGGAAATTCAAGTCACAACTTGACAATATTTATGCAGAGGATCCTTTATAAATATAAGCAATGTTATGCAGATAAATTTGCTACTGAAGCCTAATTAAAAATAGAGCTAAAAAGTACATAGTAAGCTTATGTTCTGAAAGGCTTTAGGTCTATTTCTATAATGATAAGCAACCTTTTAATTATTAAAATTATAATAGCAATAGACTCGTATGTCAACGAAATATTTATGATACAAAATCATTAGCTCTAATAAGAACTGGAAATAGCTTAGAGTAAAGTTAGAAGGAGGTTTTATCTATCTTAGTGATCTATCTGTTAAAATGCAAACAGTAGGGCAACGTTAATAACTCTTACCATAAGAAGATTAAGTATTATCATATTTGTAATCAAGTAAAAGAAAACATTACTTTACCATGTAAGACCTTGAGTCTTCTAAGCAAACTTATACTCTAGCAGTACTTTTATGTTAAAAGAAGTATATCTGGTGTAACGCCTTAATAAACTTTTACTGGTTCAAAAATTTACTTCTCTAGCCTGTAAAGATCCAGAAATCCAGATACGTTAGCAATCGCTAAGTAAGCTCTAGCTAGAAAGTAACTCCTCACCTACTTGAAATTCAAACCATTAGTACAACTAAATATTTGAATGCAGATTATTCACATCTCATATCAAAATAAAAACAGTATTAATCTATATATGTTAAAGTTAATGGTTGCTTTTATTATTTGTTTCATTTCTTCTATTAGCTGTTAGCAGTTATCTAACTGCAACTACAAACATTTTATATTATCTCAAAAAATTTAAATTTTTGTGAAAATTTGGGGTTTTGACATGTGGTATCAGAGCACAAGGTTCAAATGCTAGGCCTTGATGAATCCCAACTAGCTTTTATGAAACAGTAAATTGAATTATTATGCTGATGTATTTTCTTTTAAATGTTATTCAACAGAGAAATTGTTTCTGAAGTTTAACAAACAAGTATGGAAAGGCTGGAGGAATATGCAGAGAAGGAATCTCCATTTACTGAACCAGAAAATTTACCAAGAGATCCTATACCAAGATATTTAACCACTAATTCCTCATAACTGTTACAAACAGTAAAAGATCTAAAATCTGAAATGGAATCTGTAAAACGAGAGAATGAAATGACTCTGAGGGCTCAGGAGGAGCTAAATCAGATCCTAACAGAAAGGTTTCAAACTGAAGGTAAGGGTAGAAGAGCTGAATCAGAAGATACAAGTCATCAACATAAATTTAAAAAGATGAAACATACTAAACATGAAAGCAGTTCATCTTCCAAGGTGTTTGGTGAACAACGAAATTTCCATTCTACTAGTGATAGTAGTGATGACAATCATTACACTAAAAAGGGGAAATACAAACCTTATGAGGAAATCTCTGGGGAATTTAAAAAGATAAAACCACCAACATTCAATGGAGAGACTGAGAAGGGGGAGGATGCAGAATCCTGGTTATCTGGGATGAAGAAGTATTTCCAGATATATAACTATTCTAACCAATTAAATGCTAGAATAGCTATCTACAATCTCTCAAGAAAGGTTGACATTTGGTGGCAGGACTTGAAAAGAGTTAAGGGAATAAAAGAGAAGAATGCAAATTGGAGTACTTTCAAGAGGTACTTTATACTATGAGGAGAGAGAAAAATAATTCTATGAGCTTAAATTAGGATCAATGACAATGAAAGATCTGAACATCAAGTTTTTAAGTCTACTTAAGTATGTGCCATACCTTGTAGATGAAAAACCAAAAGTACAACGATTCCTCAGCTGTCTACCTTATCAAATTAAGGACATGATTGAATATGACAATCCAAAGACTTTGGAAGAAGCTATGGGGAAAGCCAACTTCTGTTATGAATAGAATCGGAAGAAGGTAAGCATGGCCAACTAGAAGGCCAAGAAGAATAATAACCAGTATGATCAAAAGAAGAAAGAATTTGTGCCCAACAAAAATTCTAAGAACAATAAGGCCAGAAATTTTCCTAACAAAAATTTCCCAGGGAATAAAAATAATTCACCAAGCAATCAGAATAGTTCTAAGGGTAAAGAATTTGCTAATAACCATGGTGATTACACCAAGAACTTTGAGCGCAAAGAATCTATAAAATGTTGGGAGTGTAATGGCTATGCTTCAGTCTGTCGTAATAAAAAAAATACTGTCAGTAATATTCATACCGTACAAGAGGAGATGACTATTGGAGAATTAGCGAGGACTATGCCCAGAATCAATGCAGCCTTGGAGAATCGACAAGCAGAATATCAAACTTCCATGGTGGAAGTAGAACGTATGATAAATCAAACCCCTATAACTATTTTGATTGATCCAGGAGCTAGTCTCAGTTATATTTCACCTAAAATGGTGGAAAAATGTAAGTTTCCTGTTGAAAAATTCGAAAATTCTTGGTTGGTTCAGTTATCCACTGGTGCTAAAAGGAAGGTAACTTGTTTTGTAAAATAATGTGCAGTAGTTATGGATCATTTTGAAACTGTTGTAAAGCTTAATGTATTTCCTCTTGGTTCTTATGATTTACTGATCGGTATGGATTTGTTAGAACAACATAGGGTAATCTTAAATTGTTATGATAAAACATTTACGTGTTTAAACATTGATGGAAAAGAAGTAAGTGTAAAAGGAGTCCCTAGAAAAACCACCATAAGGCAGATTTCTGCTCTACAACTCAAGAGAGCTGTTAGGAAGGGTTGTAAAGCTTATGTAGTAACAATAACCGATGAGGAGAATATAAATAAGACATATAAATTAAAATTGGAAGACATAACAGTCTTAAGAGAATATGTTGATGTATTCCCTGAAGAAATTCTGGGACTACCTCCGAAAAAGGAATTGGATTTCACCATTGAGCTGGTACCTGGTGCAGTACCTAGCTCAAAGGCCCCTTATCGAATGAACATACTTGAACTTAATGAATTAAAGTCTCAATTAAAAAAACTTATTGATAAAAAATATATTCGACCTAGTGTGTCTCCCTGGAGGGCACCTGTCATCTTCGTTAAGAAAAAGGACGGAACCATTCGACTTTGCATAGATTACCGTCAGTTGAATAAGATGACCATTAAAAATCAATACCCGTTGTGTCGTATAGATGATCTATTTGATCAACTACGTGGAGCCACGATGTTTTCAAAAATTGATTTAAGGTCTGGATATCACCAAGTTAGGATTAAAGATGAAGATATCTTTCAAACAGCTTTTAGGACTCGATATGGTCCTTATGAATTTGTCGTCATGCCTTTCGGACTTACTAATGCTCTAGATGTTTTTATGTGTTTAATGAACAATGTTATGCATAAGTATCTAGATAAGTTTGTAGTCGTGTTCATCGACGATATACTAATCTATTCAAAAACTAAAGAAGAACATAAAGAACATTTAAAAATTGTTTTGCAAGAATTACGAGATCATCAACTCTTTGCAAAGTTTAGTAAATGTGATTTCTTCAAGGATAAGATTTAGTACTTAGGTCATGTGGTGACCAAGGAAGGGATTTCAGTAGATCCCGAAAAGATAAAGGCGATCGAAGATTGGCCGGTTCCTAAGGATGTAACCGATGCTCGATCTTTCATGGGAATTATCGGTTACTACCAGAGGTTCATTGAAGGTTTTTCGAGGATCCCAAATACGATAACTTCTTTGCAGAAGAAAGGAAAGAAATTAGATTGGAACTAGAAATGCGAGGAAAGCTTTAAAAAGTTAAAAACTTTATTAACCAGCGCACCTATTTTAAGAATAGCTGATCCAAATAAAGAATTTGTAGTGTGCACTAACGCCTGCAATGATGTCTTAGGCGGTGTTCTAACTCAAGAAGGGCATGTTATTGCCTATAAGTCTAGAAAATTAAAAATTCATGAAAAGAATTATGCAACTTATGATATGGAATTAGCAGATGTTATACATGCTCTAAAGATGTGGCGATATCACCTAATTGGCAGAAAATTTATTTTAATGATTGATAATAAAGGATTAAAGTATGTGTTAGATCAGCCTAATCTAAATGTCAGATAAGCTAGGTGGCTAGCTTTTCTAAGTGAGTATGATTTCGAAATTCAGCACATTAAAGGTAAAAAAAATAAAGTTGTTGATGCATTAAGTAGGAATGCAAGGCTGAATTTTGCAGCAGTTATCAGCATTTATATGACATATTTGGATGAACAGCTTAAAGCATGAATAGAACAAGATGAAATTTACCAAAATTTACAACCTAAAACTAAAGAAAATCCAACAGAAAGCTTAAGTAAAGGGTATAGTTTGAATGCAAAAGAATTTTTATTGTATAAAGACAGAATGTATGTACCTAACGTACCTAAAGTTCAGCTGTTAATTTTGGATGAAATCCATAAAACTCCATACTCAGGTCATCCAGGCTATCAAAAGACTATAACTATGTTAATAAAAGAATATTTTTGGCCAAATATGAAGACTGAATTAGTAGAATATATCGCTAGGTGTTTTGAATGTTAGCATGTGAAAGTTGAATATCAACACTTAGTTGGATTAGTTCAGCCATTACCCATTCTTAGCTGGCAATGGGAGATAATTAGTCTCGATTTTGTTACTGGACTGCCTAGAAATCAGAATTTAAATGATTCTATCATAGTAGTAGTCGATAAGTTAAGTAAAACAGCTCACTTTATACCTGTTAAAACTACATATAAAGCTGCAAACATAGCTGATATCTTTCTAAAACAGATTTTTCGATTGCATGGAATACCGAAAGTCATAATCTCAGATAGAGATCCTAAATTTACAGGTAACTTTTGGAAATCTCTGTTTAAATGATTAAACACTACATTAAATTTTAGTACTTCGTTCCATCCTCAAACAGATGGACAAACTGAAAGAATAAACCAAGTACAGGAATATTTATTAAGAATGTATGTGAAAGACCAGCCAAGTAAATGGGAGGATTATTTGCATCTAGTAGAATTTGCTTATAATAATAATTATCAGGCATCAGCCAGATTTAGTCCTTTCGAAATTTTGTATGGAAGGAAATGTAATACTCCTATCTCTTAGAGTAATCCAATGGATAGATTGATATTAGGCCTTGAACTGTTAAAGGAAATGGACGAAATTGTAAAGCAGGTACAAGGTAATCTGAAAGTTGCACAGGATCGACAAAAAAGTCAAGCAGACCTTAAAAGAACTCCAAAGGAGTTTCAGGTAGGTGAACATGTGTTCATCAAGGTGAGCCCTAAAAAGAGCTCTCTGAGATTGGGGAGTTGTGAAAAATTAGCACCTCGTTACTGTGGTCCATTTGAAATTCTGTCCAGAATTGGACAAGTACCTTATCAATTAGCGTTACCACCAAATTTAAGAGTACATAATGTTTTTCACATTTCTGTATTAAAGAAATATGTTCATGATGTTACTCATGTTGTTAACTAGAATGGTGTACAGGTGGAACCAGAAGGAGATTTTCTGGTGGAACCGAACTGTATCCTCGGGCGGAGAGAGATCACACTTTGGAACCGCACCATTGGACAGGTGAAGGTGCAATGGAAGCACCTTAATCTAGAGGAAGCCACCTGGGAATTGGAAAGTAATATGCGAGATGCATATCCAATTCTATTCCAGGGGAATTCTGAGGATGAAGAATAAATAACATTGAGGATAATGTTATGCTCTAAGGGGGTGTGTATGTCACATGCCCCAATTTTGCAAAAAAAAAAATTCTATATTATTTGATATTAATTGAGGACAATATGTTAAATTTTATGCTTAGTTGTAATTGATGACTCAGTAGAGTCAAGGATATTTAATGTAATTCTGAATATTTTAATTATAAATAAATAAAGGTAGAGACAATAGCTTAGGAGAGATGTTAAAAGAGTGTTTACTGGTCAAATAGGTGGAGGAGACTGGGTGGAGAGCAAACAGAGATGTGGTAGCATCCTCAAACCACTTCCAACTGTTGCAGGTGGCAACCTCCCGACATTTGGGGTCATGATTCCCCAAGAAAGTGGAACCAGAGAAGGTGGATCAATTAATGACAACTGACCCAAAAGACCTAGGCAATCTTTATAAAAATACCCATTATAGAGAGCCAAGGCTGCTCATTCTAGAGAAGTGATCATTCAGGTGAATGTACTTCAGAGAAATTCAATGGAAGGGAATTGTGGAAGAGTTTGAGGGGATAACTGCTAAGTGATCTAGTGCAGCTTTTTAGCTGAAGGATCTTACTGCTGAGTGTATAATGTTTACTGAGTCATTGGACTAGTCTATTGTTTGCATGCTCCACCAGTTCTCAGCCAAGAAGACCAGGAATAGGCTCGGAGGTCCTGAGGAAGCGTTGCTTGGGCGCTCTCCAAGAGTTTGGTAGGGAGGAACGACCTCCTAACGCTGTTGTTGTCTATCCTAATCAGGTTCTGCATTATTTGTTTTTACTGTGTTAGATAGATAAATTTGATGTTGTCTGTTAAATTAATGGTAAATGTTCAGTTTGTAAATTATTAGAATTGAAAATAATTCTAGTCCGTGTTTTTCCACACCTGGAAGGACCAGGTCGTACTCCAGCCCAGATAGAGTATTTACAGTAGATGAAAGTAAATGTTAAGAGACTGAATAGAGTAGATATGATTCTGCAATTCTTAGTTAGCTGAGTAACTTGTTTTAGTGTGTAAATATTAGTTAAAGAAAGAATAATGATCTGTTTATTTAAGTTTATTGTTTTAATAAGTTTATTTACTTAATTATAAATTGGAAAAGAAATAGCAGTAATATAGTACAGGTAGAAGGATTAAGATAATAAGAAAAGATCTTGACAAATAAGATGTTATGCTTACAGATAGTAGCTTAATCATTTATTCATTAACACATACTTGGAAGGATAAACTGTGTTATAATAAGTTATATTTCTCTGTGTTAGCTTAGTATCTAGTTGCTATGCAGTAAGATTATCACAGTCAAGCTACTTTGTTACATTCAGTTCAATAAAGAAATAAAATACAAGTACTTAGTTTTATTTACCAATAATATTAACTAATCTAAGTCTAACAAATACTATAAAGCAAGTAGTGTGTTATTAAAGTATTTAGAATATAAAGAACAAACTAAACTTAGTTACATAATATATGTTTTTGCTTTGCAAAGAATTTTGAGTAAATTCAACGTGTTAGCTTAAGTAAATAAATACATAAAAATATGATAATAACAAATATATAAATAAATATATATCTAAGTACACAACTATTTTATATTTATTAAGCAAATTATACATGTAAAGGTAATCTATAGGGTTGAAACCCTAAACTAAAAATTAATATTACAAATGAAAATAGATAAGCTACAATCCAATTACTTGGATTATTTTATAAATAAAAAATTGAATTATGAGAGACTGTTTACAGTCATTTTTAAGGACAGATATAAGAACAAATATATAAATATCACTTAAAGTTTTCACAACATACCTGTAACATTATTTAAAACAAATTTAACAAGTAAACAGAACCTATTAAAAACAAATTGAAAGATTTATTTAAACAAGGGTTTCATTGAGGAAAACCCTAGCTCATATTTCCTGAGCAACAAGTAAAATAAATTACATTATGACTGAGTTACAGTCTTACAATATTAACAAGAATCTAATTCAAAATATAATAAACAATAAATTCTTATTTCACGGTCGAATAGGGTAAAAACCCTAAGTTACACAGAGACACAAAATGGTATTAATGTAAACCGAGTCCGAGCTTGAAAGAAGCCTTTTCAAAAACCCATTGTATTGCTTGACAGGCCGAAAGGCTATTAACTTTAACATTGTACAAAACCCAGCTCAGGGCCGGTGTACCCATATCATGGCATGGGTTTTAATAAACAAAACTAACAGACCTTATATCAAAACCTACATCATTGTAAAATCTTTTTACGACAAGAAAAGAGCATTTACAAGTCACGACATTGAGCCGGAGCCACCCTGCTGTATGCGAGGGTTTAAACAAAACTTATAAAATAAAGACCAATAACCCAAGACTGGGAAAAACCAAGGCCATAACTTCTTCCAACTACAAACATTTCCCCTAAGTCTGTACAAGCAGGGAGAGCCACTTTGTAACCGGGGATTACCCGTAGACTTAATGCTGACCCGAATGCGAAGTGGATTCTTCCAACAATTAGGCAAACCATCACCTACAAAATGAAAACCATTTCATAATAAAAAACCTGAATGTAGAAATGTAACTGTAATTTCTTTATAGCTTACAACTTCTTCAAAACAATTTGTTACCTGGAGTGTTGATAACTGAGGTCACGAAGAAGGCAGACCAACACCACGAGCAGTGCAACCCTCGTATTCACCTGAGAAGGAGGAAGTTGGTTCGAGTTATTAACTACATCGACAACTGGAGCAAGAGAAAGCAATGACAGTGGCCACACCACGATTTCAACACGAAAACTACTGACTGTGTAAACACTACCCTCATGCACAGCAAGGTTTGTTTGCAGGAATCAACTCAAACATGAGATGTGAACTTCACAATTCTCACCCTAAGTGACAGTATTCCAAAATGCACAGATAGTGGAGCTGAAGGTGAGCACCTGCGAGCCCTCATGGCCGCAGTGAACCCAACATCACAAAGACCGAAACCCTCATTGAAAAATGAGAAATAGGGTTGTGAGGTAAGCTTATATGTCATGCAATGCATGGTAGTAAGACTTCCACGTGCCCACAAATTTATCCACTTCACGGTGGGTTAAATTGTATAGTCTCCACTGCAAACTACCGGATCAAATAATTGTTAATCATTTACATTATGCTTATAATGATAATGTTTGTATATAAATTCAGCCTTGTATTATTCCAATGAAGTCAACCTTGATAATGAACGAGGAGTGTACCACCGTTTAACCTATTGTTTAAACCTTGTAATTATCTTTGGTAAATAACCAATTTTCATATGGAATCGATGCACTTGTTTATTAGAGGTCTTATAACCATTCTTAATCAAACTTGTAAGAAAGAGATTGAAAGGATAATAGAGTCTTTGAACAAGAATGTTAATGCCTCTATTGACATTTTAGATAATTATGATCTATGAATGTTAAAGCTATAGGAACTAGATTTAAATCAATAAGGTGTATATAGAGATATTTAACATTTATACACTAGAATAGCTCTTACTCTTTAAAGTGACCTACAATACTGGATGTAGGATGTATATATATCTTATAAGTACTTGATCCTTGATCTTCATAAAATACCAAGCTCTGAGATGAATCGAACCAGGGTTAGGTTAGAATTTGGAGTTTAGGATAGTAAACTATCTAGGATTCTAATGCATTACCTTTACTTATAAGTAAATAGTAGGGTAATGTAAAATTTTGTCTCATTATTTTGGTCATGAAGAAGACGAGAAATTCAAGTCACAACTTGACAATATTTATGCAGAGGATCTTTTATAAATATAAACAATGTTAAGCTGATAAATTCGTTACTGAAGCCTAATTAAAAATGGAGCTAAAAAGTACATAGTAAGCTTATGTTCTGAAAGGCTTTAGGTCTATTTCTATAATGATAAGTAGCCTTCTAATTATTAAAATTATAATAGCAATAGACTATTATGTCAGCGAAAGATTTATGATACAAAATCATGAGCTCTAATAAGAACTGGAAATAGCTTAGAGTAAAGTTAGAAGGAGGTTTTATCTATCTTAGTGATCTATCTGTTAAAATGCAAACAATAGGGCAACGTTAATAACTCTTACGATAAGAAGATTAAGTATTATCATATTTGTAATCAAGTAAAAGAAAACATTACTTTACCTTGTAAGACCTTGAGTCTTCTAAGCAAACTTTTACTCTAGCAGTACTTTTATGTTAAAAGAAGTATATCTGGTGTAACACCTTAATAAACTTTTACTGGTTCAAAAATTTACTTGTCCAGCCCGTAGAGATCCAGAAATCCATATACGTTAGCAATAGCTAAGTAATCCCCAGCTAGAAAGTAACTCCTCACCTACTTGAAATTCAAACCATCAGTACAACTAAATATTTGAATGCAGATTATTCACATCTCATATCAAAATAAAAACAACATTAATCTATATATGTTAAAGTTAATGGTTACTTTTATTATCTGTTTCATTTCTTCTATTAGCTGCTAGCAGTTATCTAACTGCAACTATAAACATTTTATATTATCTCAAAAATTTTAAATATTTGGGAAAATTTGGGGTTTTAACATGTGGTATCAGAGCACAAGGTTCAAACGCTAGGCCTTGATGAATCCCAACTAGCTTTTATGAAAGAGTAAATTGAATTATTATGCTGATGTATTTTCTTTTAAATGTTACTCAACAGAGAAATTGTTTCTGAAGTTTAAAAAACATGTATGGAAAGGCTGGAGGAATATGTAGAGGAGGAATCTCCATTTACTGAACCAGAAAATTTACCAAGAGATCCTATACCAGAATATTTAACCACCAATTCCTCAGAACTGTTACAAACAGTAAAAGACCTAAAATCTGAAATGGAATCTGTAAAACAAGAGAATGAAAGGATTATGAGGGCTCAGGAGGAGCTGAATCAGATCCTAACAGAAATGTTTCAAACTGAGGCTAAGGGTAGAAGAACTGAATCAGTAGATACAAGTCATCAACATAAATTTTAAAAGATGAAACATACTAAACATGAAAGCAGTTCATCTTCCAAGGTGTTTGGTGAACAACAAAATTTCCATTCTACTAGTGATAGTAGTGATGACAATCATTACACTAAAAAGAGGAAATTAAAACCTTATGAGGAAATATCTGGGGAATTTAAAAAGATAAAACCACCAACATTTAATGGAGAGACTGAGAAGGGGGAGGAAGCATAATCCTGGTTATCTGAGATGAAGAAGTACTTCCAGATATATAACTATTCTAACCAATTAAAGGCTAGAATGGCTATCTGCAATCTCTCAGGAAAGGTTGACATTTGGTGGCAGGACTTGAAGAGAGTTAAGGGAATAAAATAGAAGAATGTAAATTGGAGTACTTTCAAGAGGTACTTTAAAAAAAAAATTATGTCTAAGCAATACTATGAGGAGAGAGAAAAAGAATTCTATAAGCTTAAATTAGGATCAATGACAATGAAAGATCTGAACAACAAGTTTTTAAGTCTACTTAGGTATGTGCCATACCTTGTAAATAAAAAACCAAAGGTACATCGATTCCTCAGCTGTCTACCTTATCATATTAAGGACAGGATTGAATATGACAATCCAAAGACTTTTGAAGGAGCTATAAGGAAATCCAACTTCTGTTATGAACAGAATCGGAAGAAGGAAAGCATGGCCAACTAGAAGGCCAAGAAGAATAATAATCAGTATGATCAAAAGAAGAAATAATTTGTGCCCAATAGAAATTCTAAGAACAATAAGGCCAGAAATTTTCCTAACAAAACTTTCCCAGGAAATACAAATAATTCACCAAGCAATCAGAATAATTCTAAGGGTAAAGAATTTGCTAATAACCATGGTAATTACACCAAGAACTTTGAGCACAAAGAACCTATAAAATGTTGGGAGTGTAATGGCCCACATTATGCCTCAGTCTATCCTAATCGAAAAAAGACTGTCAGTAATATTCATACCATACAAGAGGAGATGACTGTTGGAGAATTAGCAAGGACTATGCCCAGAATCAATGCAGCCTTGGAGAATCGACAAGCAGAATATCAAACTTCCATGGTGGAAGTAGAAGGTATGATAAATCAAACCCCTATAACTATTTTGATTGATCCAGGAGCTAGTCTCAGTTATATTTCACCTAAAATGGTAGAAAAATGTAAGTTGCCTATTGAAAAATTTGAAAATTCTTGGTTGGTTCAGTTAGCCACTGGTGCTAAAAGGAAGGTAACTTGTTTTACAAAAGAATGTGCAGTAGTTATGGATCATTTTGAAACTGTTGTAAAGCTTAATGTATTGCCTCTTGGTTCTTATGATTTACTGATCGGTATGGATTTGTTAAAACAACATAGGGTAATCTTAAATTGTTATGATAAAACATTTACGTGTTTAAACAGTGATGGAAAACCAGTAAGTGTAAAAGGAGTCCCTAGAAAAACCACCGTAAGGAAGATTTCTGCTCTACAACTCAAGAGAGTTGTTAGGAAGGGTTGAAAAGCTTATGTAGTAACAATAACTGATGAGGAGAATCTAAATAAGACAGATAAATTAAAACTGGAAGACATACCAGTCTTAAGAGAATATGTTGATATATTCCCTGAAGAAATTCTGGGACTACCTCCGAAAAGGGAATTGGATTTCACTATTGAGATGGTAACTGGTGCAGTACCTAGCTCAAAGGCCCCTTATCGAATGAACATACTTGAAATTAATGAATTTAAGTCTCAATTAAAAGGACTTATTGATAAAAAGTATATTTGACCTAGTGTGTCTCCTTGGGGGGCACCTGTCATCTTCGTTAAGAAAAAGGAAGGAACCATGCGACTTTGCATAGATTACCGTCAGTTGAATAAGATGACCATTAAAAATCAATACATGTTGCCCCGTATAGATGATCTGCTTGATCAACTACGTGGAGCCATGGTGTTTTCGAAAATTGATTTAAGGTCTGGATATCACCAAGTTAGGATTAAAGATGAAGATATCTTTAAAACAACTTTTAGGACTCGATATGGTCATTACGAATTTGTCGTCATGCCTTTCAGACTTACTAATGCTCCAGATGTTTTTATGTGTTTAATGGACAACGTTATGCATAAGTATCTAGATAAGTTTGTAGTCGTGTTCCTCGACGATATATTAATCTATTCAAAAACTGAAGAAGAACATAAAGAACATTTAAAAATTGTTTTGCAAGAATTACGAGATCATCAACTCTTTGCAAAGCTTAGTAAATGTGATTTATTCAAGGATAAGATTCAGTACTTAAGTCATGTGGTGACCAAGGAAGGGATTTCAGTAGATCCCGAAAAGATAAAGGCGATCGAAGATTGGTCGGTTCTTAAGGATGTAACTGATGTTTGATCTTTCATGGGAATTATCGATTACTACCGGAGGTTCATTGAATGTTTTTCGAGGATCGCGAATTCGATAACTTTAGTAGAAATGAAAGAAGTTCGATTGGAACCAGAAATGCGAGAAAAGCTTTAAAAAGTTAAAAACTTTATTAACCAGCACGCCTATTTTAAAAATAGCTGATCAAAATAAAGAATTTGTAGTGTGCAATAACGCCTGCAATGATGGCTTAGGCGGTGTTCTGACTCAAGAAGGGCATGTTATTGCCTATGAGTCTAGAAAATTAAAAATTCATGAAAATAATTATGAAACTTATGATCTGGAATTAGCAGCTGTTATACATGCTCTAAAGATGTGGCGACATCACCTAATTGACAGAAAATTTATTTTAATGACTGATAATAAAGGATTAAAGTATGTGTTAGATCAGCCTAATCTCAATGCCAGACAAGCTAGGTGGCTAGCTTTTCTAAGTGAGTATGATTTCGAAATTCAGCACATTAAAGGTAAATAAAATAAAGTTGTTGATGCATTAAGTAGGAATGCAAGGCTGAATTTTGCAGCAGTTATCAGCATTTATATGACATAATTGGATGAACAACTTAAAGCAGGAATAGAACAAGATGAAATTTACCAAAATCTACAAGCTAAAACTAAAGAAAATCCAACAGAAAGCTTAAGTAAAGGGTATAGTTTGAATGCAAAAGAATTTTTACTGTATAAAGACAGAATGTATGTACCTAACGTACCTAAAGTTAAGCTGTTAATTTTGGATGAAATCCATAAAACTCCATACTCAGATCATCCAGGCTATCAAAAGACTATAACTATGTTAAGAAAAGAATATTTTTGTCCAAATATGAAGACTGAATTAGCAGAATATATTGCTAGGTGTTTTGAATGTTAGCAGGTGAAAACTAAACATCAACACCCAGCTGGATTACTTTAGCCATTACCCATTCCTAGCTGGAAATGGGAGATAATTAGTCTCTATTTTGTTACTGGACTGCCTAGAAATCAGAATTTAAATAATTCTATCATGGTAGTAGTCAATAAGTTAAGTAAAGTAGCTCACTTTATACCTGTTGAAACTACATATAAAGCTGTAAACATAGCTGATATCTTTCTAAAATAGATTTTTCGATTGCAGGGAATACTGAAAGACATAATCTCAGATAGAGATCCTAAATTTACAGGTAACTTTTGGAAATCTATGTTTAAAGGATTAAACACTACATTAAATTTTAGTACTTCATTCCATCCTCAAACAGATGGACAAACTGAAAGAATAAACCAAGTACTGGAAGATTTATTAAGAATGTATGTGAAAGACCAGCCAAGTAAATGGGAGGATTATTTGCATCTGATAGAATTTGCTTATAATAATAATTATCAGGCATCAACCAGATTTAGTCCTTTCGAAATTTTGTATGGAAGGAAATGTAATACTCCTATCTCTTGGAGTAATCCGATGGATAGATTGGTATTAGGTCTTGGACTGTTAAAGGAAATGAAAGAAATTGTAAAGCAGGTATAAGGTAATCTGAAAGTTGCACAGGATCGACAGAAAAGTCAAGCAGGCCTTAAAAGAACTCCAAAGGAGTTTCAGGTAGGTGAACATGTGTTCATCAAGGTGAGGCCCAAAAAGAGATCTCTGAGATTGGGGAGTTGTGCAAAATTAGCACCTCGTTATTGTGGTCCATTTGAAATTCTATCCAGAATTGGACAAGTAGCTTATCAATTAGCGTTGCCACCAAATTTAAGAGTACATAATGTTTTTCACATTTCTATATTAAAGAAATATGTTCATGATGCTACTCATGTTGTTAGCTGGAATGATGTACAGGTGGAACCAAAAGGAGATTTTCTGGTGGAACCGGACTATATCCTCGAGCGGAGGGAGATCACACTTTGGAACCACATCATTGGATAGGTGAAGGTGCAATGGAAGCACCTTAGTCCAGAGGAAGCAACCTGGGAATTGGAAAGTAATATGCGAGATGCATATCCAATTCTGTTCCAGGGGAATTCCGAGGATGAAAAATAAATAACATCAAGTATGATGTTATGCTCTAAGGCGGTGTGTATGTCACATGCCCCAATTTTGCAAAAAAAAACAATTCTATATTGTTTGATATTATTTGAGGACAATATGTTAAATTTTATGCTAAGTTTTAATTGATGACTCAACAGAGTCAAGGATATTTAATGTAATTATGAATATTTTAATTATAAATAAATAAAGGTGGAGACAACAGCTTAGGAGAGCTGTTAAAAGAGTGTTTACTGGTCAAATTGGTGGAGGAGACTGGGTGGAGAGAAAACAGAGATGTGGCAGCATCCTCAAACCACTTCCAACTGTTGCAGGTGGAAACCTCCCTACATTTGGGGTCATGATTCCCCAAGAAAGTGGAATCAGAGCAGGTGGCTCAATTAATGACAACTAACCTAAAAGACCTAGGCAATCTTTATAAAAATACCCATTGAAGAGAGCGGAGGCTGCTCATTCTAGAGAAGTGATCATTCAGGTGAATGTACTTCAGAGAAATTCAATGGAAGGGAATTGTGGAAGAGTTTGAGGGGATAACTGCTAAGTGATCTAGTGCAGCTTTTCAACTGAAGGATCTTACTGCTGAGTGCAGAGTGTTTACTGAGTCATTGGACTAGTCTATTGTTTGCATGCTCCACCAGTTCTCAGCCAAGAAGCCCAGGAACAGGCTCGGGGGTCCTGAGGAAGCGTTGTTTGAGCGCTCTCTATGAGTTTGGTAGGGAGGAACGACCTCCTAACGCTGTTGTTGTCTATCCTAATCAGGTTCTGCATTATTTTTTTTTACTGTGTTAGATAGATAAATTTGATGATGTCTGTTAAATTAATGGCAAATGTTCAGTTTGTAAATTATTAGAATGGAAAATAATTCTAGTTTGTGTTTTTCCACACCTGGAAGGACCAGGCCGTACTCCAGCACAGATAGAGTATTTACAGTAGATGAAAGTAAATGTTAAGAGACTGAATAGAGTAGATATGATTCTGCAATTCTTAGTTAGCTGAGTAACTTGTTTTAGTGTGTAAATATTAGTTAAAGAAAGAATAATGATTTGTTTATTTAAGTTTATTGTTTTAACAAGTTTATTTACTTAATTATATATTGGAAAAGAAATAGCAGTATTATAGTACAGGTAGAGGATTAAGATAATAAGAAAATATCTTAGCAAATAAGATGTTATGCTTACAGACAGTAGCTTAATATTTTATTCATGAACACATACTTGGAAGGATAAACTGTGTTATAATAGGTTATATTTCTCTGTGTTAACTTAGTATCTAGTTGCTGTGCAGCAAGATTATCATAGTCAAGGTACTTTGTTACATTCAGTTCAATAAATAAATAAAATACAAGTACTTAGTTTTATTTACCAATAATATTAACTAATCTAAGTCTAACAAATACTATAAAGCAAGTAGTATGTTATTAAAGTATTTAGAATATAAAGAACAAACTAAACGTTACAAAATCTATGTTTTTTCTTTGCAAACAATTCTGAGTAAATTTAACCTGTTAGCTTAAGTAAATAAATACATAAAAATATGATAATAACAAATATATAAATAAATAGCTATCTAAGTACAGAACTGTTTTATATTTATTAAGTAAATTATACATGTAAAGGTATTCTAAAGGGTTGAAACCCTAAACTAAAAATTAATATTACAAATAAAAACATATAAGCTACAATCCAATTACTTGGATTATTTTATAAATAAACAATTGAATTACGAGAGACTGTTTACAGTCCTTTTTAAGGACAGATTAAATAACAAATATATAAATATCACTTAAAGTTTTCACAACACAGCTGTAACATTATTTAAAACAAATTTAGCAAGTAAACAGAACCTATTAAAAACAAATTGAAAGATTTATTTAAACAAGGGTTTCATTCAGGAAAACCCTAGCTCATATTTCCTGAGCAACAAGTAAAATAAATTACATTATGACTGAGTTACAGTCTTAAAATATTTACAAGAATCTAATTCAAAATATAATAAACAGTAAATTCTTATTTCACAGTCGAATAGGGTAAAAACCCTAAGTTACATAGAGACACAAAATGGTATTAATGTAAACCGAGTCCGAGCTCGAAAGAAGCCTTTTCAAAAACCCAATGTATTGCTTAACAGGCCGAAAGGCTATTAACTTAAACAGTGTACAAAACCTAGCTCAGGGTCGGTGTACCCATATCGTGGCATGGGTTTTAATAAACAAAACTAATAGACCTTATATCAAAACCTACATCATTGTCAAATCTTTTTACGACAAGAAACGAACATTTACAAGTCATGACATTGAGCCACAGCCACCCTGCTGTATGCGAGGGTTTAAAACAAAACTTATAAATTGAAGACCAATAACCCAAGACTAGGAAAAACCAAGGCCGTAACTTCTTCCAACTGCAAACATTTCCCCTAAGTCTGTACAAGCAGGGAGAGCCACTTTGTAACCGGGCTTACCCGTAGACTTAACGCTGACCCAAATGTGAAGTGGATTCTTCCAACAATTAAAGGTGAACCATCACCTGCAAAATGAAAACCATTTCATAATTAAAACCCTGAATGTAGAAATGTAACTGTAATTTCTTTATAGCTTACAACTTCTTAAAAACGATTTGTTACCTGGAGTGTTGATAACCGAGGTCACGAAGAAGGCAGACCAACACCACGAGAAGTGCAACCTTCGTATTCACCTGAGAAGGAGGCAACTGGTTTGATTTATTAACTACATCAACAACTGGAGAAAGAGCAAGCAATGACAATGGCCACACCACGATTTCAACACCAAAACTACTGCCTGTGTAAACACTACCCTCACGCACAACAAGCTTTGTTTGTAGGAATCAACTCAAGCATGGGCTGTGAACTTCACAATTCTCACCCTAAGTGACAGTATTCCAAAATGCATAGACAGTGGAGCTGAAGGCGAGCACCTGCAAGCCCTCATGGCCGCAGTGAACCCAACATTCCAAAGACCGAAACCCTCGTTGAAAAATGAGAAATAGGGTTGCGAGGTAAAATTATATGTTATGCAATGCATGGTAGTAAGACTTCCACGTGCCCACAAATTTATCCACTTCACGGTGGGTTAAATTGTATAGTATCCACTGCAAACCACTAGATCAAATCATTGTTAATCATTTACATTATGCTTATAATGATAATGTTTATATATAAAGTCAGCATCGTATTATTCCAATGAAGTCAACCTTGATAATGAACGAGGAGTGTACCATCGTCTAATCTATTGTTTAAACCTTGTAATTATCTTTGGTAAAGAACCAATTTGCATATGGAATCGATGCACTTGTTTATTAAAGGTCTTATAACAATTCTTAATCAAACTTGTAAGAAAGAGATTGAAAGGATAATAGAAGCTTTGAACAAGAATGTTAATGCCTCTATTGACATTTTAGATAATTATGATCTATGAATGTTAAAATAATAATTATTAATAAAATAATATCAACCTTTTAATTATTAAAATAAAAATAGCAATAGACTCTTATGTCAGCGAAAGATTTATGATACAAAATCATGAGCTCTAATAAGAACTGGAAATAGCTTAAAGTAAAGTTAGAAGGAGGTTTTATCTATCTTAGTGATTTATCTGTTAAAAGACAAACAGTAGGACAACGTTAATAACTCTTACGATAAGAAGAGTAAGTATTATCGTATTTGTAATCGAGTAAAAGAAAACATTACTTTACCTTGTAAGACCTTGAGTCTTCTAAGCAAATTTTTACTCTAGCAGTACTTTTATGTTAAAAGAAGTATATTTGGTGTAACGCCTTAATAAACTTTTACTGGTTCAAAAATTTACCTGTCCAGTCTGTAAAGATCCAGAAATCCAGATACATTAGCAATCGCTAAGTAAGCCCCGACTAGAAAGTAACTCCTCACCTACTTGACATTCAAACCATCAGTACAGCTAAATATTTGAATGTAGATTATTCACATCTCATATCAAAATAAAAACAACATTAATCTATATATGTTAAAGTTAATGGTTACTTTTATTATCTATTTCATTTCTTCTAGTAGCTGCTAGTAGTTATCTAACTACAACTATAAAATTTTTATATTATCTCAAAAAATTTAAATTTTTGTGAAAATTTGGGGTTTTGACACACAGTACACCCCATTCAATCCCCAATACCCTAATATCACCTGGTCTTTTTCAATTGCCTCGCATAACCTTATTCATCATTTTCAGCAAATTCTTGTCACTGATGCAATGAATTTCGACAAAATCATGAGTTGCATGGGGGTAAAAATTCCTGTTTCCCCACCAATGGTGAGCGAATCTGCAGTCTTGAACAACATTTCATGCACATCCATAACACCCTAAGGAGAAATTCCCAAGAAAGACAAGATCACAATCACAATGTGGTTTTGTAATAAGAAGGCTTACCCATCTTGATCCTCTTCCACAGGGGCTGAACTGACGGAAGAGTCAGGTCCTTCTCCTCCAAGACCTCAAATCCGACGTTGTTTGCAATATCGATAATCTGCTTGTAGGTTTGAATCCCAAGAAACACGTTGCCATGTTCAATACCGTGAATGATCTAGATGTGTTCAATAAACAACCATTGAACCGCAAGTACATTGGCAATCACAATCTCGTCCCCAATTCTCCCCCTCATATGACCACATTTTTGTGAGAATGGAAAACCCTAAACATGAATAGCCAAAAGTGAATGAGGCATGTGAAGAAAACCCTAACTTAACAAAGTTAAAACCCTAACTCTAAAGTCTTAAAATTCCAAAAAATCCAAAAAAACCTCCTCTTGTTCATTTTCTTCGTTGACCTATGCAGCTTGCCAATGACATCATTCCTTGTTTTTGCAGGTGGGCATATCAACCTGGATGTGAACTTTGGGTTGTTTCTAGCCAAGAAGGTGTCCTTACCTAGGGCAGTTATTTACATGGTGGCCCAGTTTTTGGGAGCCATACATGGTTGCAGGATGGTGAAAGCGTTCTAGAAATCCTTCTACGACGAATATGGATTTAGGGCCAACTCGGTTGCTCATGGTTATAAAAACAAGGTCGTAGTCCTTTCTGTTGAGATCATCGACACTATTGTCTTGGTTTACACAGTTTTCTCAGCCACAAATCCCTAGCGTAACACTCGAGATTCCCATGTCCCTGTACGTGTACATGTTTTTATATGTCTGGTGTCTTGGAATAGTTTCATTCTTATAAAATATCCCTCCCATGTTTCATTTACTCACAATTTTGATGACCTTCGATACATCCATTGACACTTTCCATACGTTTTATGGGTTTATCGATCCATCCCATACTCACAACTCTATAGACCCTTCCATACATCTACTAACTCTTTCCATACGTTTTCTGGGTTGTCAACCATGACCAATATCAAAAGTACATCTCTACTGATCCTTTGCATACGTGTGGGATGTCCCATTTTCTATAGTGTGCTCCAATTTTTTTAATGTCAAGGTTTGCAGTGGGTCCCAAAGGATCTAATTGCCACAAGGTTGTTGTTATCAATGATACCATAGGTGACCCATTTGTAAGATTGTATCACACCTTCCCTGCGACTATGAAAGAACATAGCGAGAATGAAACCTAACAAACAATTTCAACACTATATCTTAACCTCAACAGTGAGCAACCAAAACCTGATTTGCTAAACTATGAATAACCTAGTAAGAAAGAAAAGGGTTGCAGAACTCACCCATCAGGGTCCATCTCAATAATGTTCATTTTCTCCAGTTGCTGCAATATATGGCATGCTAGAGAACCATTGTTCTTACAAAAATGTCATTTATATGCAATGGGAATCTCATGCTTAATTAAAGTAAAATGCAAAACCAACAGGATATTTCAAAGCTCACTACATCATGCAGTAGAAGACTTATATTCAGATGCAAATCAATTTTATTTGGTCGATGCAAGCGATGCCATGGATTGATGCCAGGTTGTTTATGAGACTTGAAGTCGGAGTAGGGTGGCTAAGTGTGCAAATGTCAAATGATACTCTTCATCGAACCAATAAATATTTAGAAGGTACACATTTTCAAATGAGTAAGTTTCTTCAGAAGCAAACAACTGGTCCAAAGAAGCCCAAGAAAGGTCCAACAAAGATTGCAACAACAATTGAAGAGTCAAGTCCAACTATAGGAATAATATATGTTCCATAAAAGTATGTAGGTTGGAAAGAAGAGCGTTTTAAGATTCTATAAGAAAAATATGATAGGGGTAGGCACTCTTTTTCTCATGACCAAGACATATCAGATGCTTTGAAGGAAAGTCCTATTGGACAAATTGTTGATTTTGAAGATACTTCTTAAATAGTGCATTTCTTTTTTGAGGTAAAAAAATGATGAAACACTTGGATGAAACCATGGAGATCAAGTCTCCAAGATTCCTTAGCAGTATGGCGAGTGGCTTAGGGACAAATGGATCGCATTGATTGGTAGGTGTTTTGTTAACTAGGTTTTTATGCAAGCTTATTTGGTAACCTGAGTGTGTAAAGAAGAATGCTTGAAGAATATCTAAGCAAACTATGATAAGGGAAACCACTATTTTGCTCATGAACAAGACATATTAGATGCTTTGAAGGAAATTCCTATTGGAAAACTTGTTGATTTTCTGATACTTCTTATACAGTGCATGCCTTCTTTTGAGGTTAAAGAAGGATGAAACACTTGGATGAAACAATGGAGATCAAGTCTCAAAGATTCCTCGGCATTATGGTGAGTGGATTTTTGGCAGATGTCTCCCATTTATATGATAGGTGTTTTGTTGACTGGGTTTGATGCAGGATTATTTGGTAACCTGAGTGTGGCTTCCCCATTGGACCCAAAACACATCTACTACTAATTTTTTTAGTCAGAACATGGCAAACATGCTGATATTCGATTTTAAAGGTTTCACGGTCCGACATGCGTACGGCTAGATTGATGGCCCCATCTCATGTCAGTTTGTTTTGATGCACGAATGATGCAATTCTGTGATTGACAAAATGATCTATAGAGGGCCCATCACTATGTGCTCATCTAGCGAGAGTTCATCGCTGGACAACACACCTGAAGGAAACTCATAAGTGGATATGTTGTTGGAAGAAGATTCATTAGTAGGTTGCATATCCTTGTCAAGAGATGGAAGGCTATAAGAGACCACTCAAATAGGAGAGAATCCCATTGAACAAATAGGCCCATAAGACCCTAAAGACATGCTATAATACCATAGAGCATTGGAGAATTCGACTCGTTCAAAAATGATTAAGGAAATATGACATTTAGTACTTAGGATAACCTTTCCCATGCTTGAAAAAAGGGATAACATGTGTATCCAAAAGACTGTTACAATCAGAAAAAAGAAAACCTTGCAACTTATCCAATAGAAATTTTCAAGTGGATACCTATATCCATGGGATCAATAACCAGATCCTAAGTACAACTGAATTGATGAGAAGAGTGTCTTGATGAAAAGAGTGCCGATAAAATAATTATTTAACCCCCTGAATCCTAGAAGACTACAGAATTTTAATGGTACCAGAACCAAAACTAACCTAAAGTTCATGGTAGATTCTATAACTTTTATTATTTAACATACTACAGTCAACATCCAAAAAAATATTTGTGGGAGGTAATACACTCTAGGTGCAACAATGCTAATAAGAAAAAGAAGCTATGCATATTACTTACGAACATCATATAATAACTAAAGCATAACCAAGGCAGAGATAGAATGTTTCATGTTATTATTCTTTTTTGCAAGTTCTTTGGTTTTGTAGCAACAATGAAGAAATACCTCTGATCTCAAAAGTCTCCATTTACTATTGTCGTGAGCAGCCAATAAAATGAGCATGCATGTACAGAAAATAACTAAATCAGAAGCAAGCCAAAGATAGAATATTTCATGTTATTATTCTTTTCTACAAGTTCTTTGTTTTTCATTACAGGAAATTTGGGGTCTAAAATGGGCCTTATAGAAAAACAAACCAACAATAAATTCTTGTGAGTTGGAATTCAAGAACCAATAGAATTTCAATAAAATGAGTAAACCATAACGGTTAACTTCACATATTTGTCATAAAAAAACTATTTTTTTGTTCGTATTTTAACCATATCTTGTTATGATTTTAATTTGAGCGGGATGGCTCGTTGGATGCAAAATTAAATTTCGCATCCAACGAGTACCCACACTGCATACTTTTCATGGACCTCGCTACCCCAAAAACAAGAAATACCTGAAAAAACGTGATGTCATCATCACATTTTTTCCATCCTAGTAGCCACCAACTACTAGGATCAACCCACGATTCCATCCATGTTTGAACTAACAAATATCCATGTAAATGTTAATTGATAGTTGTGATTCCTTTCGACGCACCAGTATCTAAACCAAACTGAACCGAACTGAATCAGGGCTGAATAGTGGGTATTAATTATGATTGCTAATTTTACTCTAGAGGGAGGATAACTAGCAATGCCATCAACATCATACAACAACGACTTCGAACTGATGATGACTAGAGATTAAGGATATTGTTTTATTTAATGTGTATTAACCTTAGGAATCACATGTTTGTGAGTAAATTAATTGTAAATTCTATATAATTTGCTTGGGAGGGAATGTCATGTATTTAATGTTTTTGGGATGAATGCACTTTGTGTTTTTATATAGGTGCTGGTAGAATTAAATAATATATGTTTTCTAGATTAAAAAATGCCCTTTATATGTCCTAGATATATACATAGGATAAGAATTTGAAGGCTCTCTACATATATGTGGAAGTTTTGTAGATTATATAGATTGCTAATATGGGCAGAATGGTTGCTCTGAATTATTATCCCCATCCCTATTTTGATTTTGGATATGGAACATTGCAATATTATAGATTGATTAGTATTGGATGGTTGTTATGACTCCCAAATTGATAGATCCATGCAACATTTTGGAACCTGTAACTGTATTGAAGAAAACAAAGTAAGACTAGGTCTGTGTGCTAGAGATTCAAGGCTACACTTAATTTGCATGCCACCTCTATGGACCTTCCAGTTTTTCCCCAATGAAAATGTTTCTAGGGGTATTTCTTGATTAATTACTCATAGAATTATCGTTTTAGTTTTATATTGAATATGTATATGAACTAAAATTCTCTCTGACATATTCTAATGACCCGTACGAATATCATATCATTTTTACAATACTTGCAATAAAAATCATGTTGAGATCCATTCAACATAGTAAATCAGCTTTGTAAACACTTTATAGAGTGATTAAAATAGATTTAATACATTTCCTGCATGGACGATCATAGAGCTGTTATAGTTCATATTAAGTTAGATTTTAGCTTTTACCCTGACCTTTTTGAAGGAATTATGCCGCTAGTAATTCAAACGATTAATTCAAATCACAACCTTATTTTTGCAAAAAAAAATTAATGTATCAAGTGCATGAAACATTCAGAACCATGTATTTTTTTTTTTAACTATGAGAATAAGAACAATAATCTCCCAAGAGTATATCCAACAACCTGCAAACCAGGCCCATATATTACTGCCCTCACACCGATTTTATTAAAGATATGTAGTGACTGCAAGGACTTAATCATTGATTACAGTCAGCTTCATTACCCTTCTTTCATAGTGTATTTAGGAAATAGAAAAAACTATGCATTTAGACTCATATGGTACTGAAAATATATCCACCTAGGGATCACTATTTAACCTATTAGTGTAGGCACCTAATCATGACTCGAGAATCTGACGACTGGTGGAAACAATAGAAAACTTCAAATGCTTCTTGTGAATTATGGCAAGCCTGAGTTATAACTTTTACATTTGTAATATGGGATCCCATGTTATAGCCATATAGTTTTGTGGTTAGCTGGATTGTAGAATTTCACAAACTCTGGACGACTGAGAGAGTGAAAACATGAGGATATTCGATTGATTGAACTAGGGGGAATCAATAACAAGATATGAGATGGGAAGTGTTGTTCTTCTTCAGTTCGGCACTCATTCTTTCCCTTTTCAAGCACTTATGAAAAAAGTGTCACACTGCAAAATATGGATTCCGTAGTGCACTTCTATTCATTAAAAGAACAAGAGTGTAGATTCTTACAATCCAGAAGCCTCAAATATTGGTGTTTGAGTATACCAAAGGATTATTGCCTTGAGCAAGTAATTCCTTAGTTATGCACATGTAATTGTTTTATGTGAAAATGGATGTCACCTTCAACATTAAGCGCTCTATATCATCATTGTTGAGACCTGCAAGAAACTTAAGTCTGACTTTTGTAAGGGCATTCTCTGGCTCATTGTCTAGGAAGTGGAATCCATGTGACTGTATCACTTTGATGACATCATTGAATGTGAAATTCATCTAACCAATAGGAAATGCATTAATAATTATGGCCTGAAATGAGAGGTTACTTATTGGTATATCCTACACATTCAATCTCGTCTTGACCATGTCCATACAATGCACAATGCTGGAAATGGGAATAAAATTGATAATACAAATTGTTTGCATAAGGTCAAAATGCTAATGGGAACTATTGTTCTAATGATAGCGAAGAAGGATTAAAGTTTTCTTGATCTTATGCTTAATGTACATTAATGTAGAGATTAGCTATTCACCTTAGACATATTCCATAGGAAATCCAAACCAAAGGAAGCAACGACATTAAGCCAATTGTCTCCACCAAGTTACATCTCATTTTCAGTAATAATTCTTTAGACTATACACAGTAAGTCACAAAATGGTTTCCAACACATTCATAAATCTCATAACATTGTTTAATATCATCGAGAAACGTCTACTATCACCAAATACAAGATGACCAACTAATTTCCCTTTTTCAAAAGGTACCTTGTTTACTGTCCTTGTTCAATGTCTAGATAGCTAGTTTTATCGACCATAATTCATGTCAAAGGTCTATGTCAAGTCCCCATAGAATGTCAAGGTTGCACTTGTACCTAACCAAAATATCCAAAAACTAATGCAACCAACTTGTAATTTTGCCCATCTTCCAATTTACCAGTTGATCTAGATGGAGATCGATGGCAACCCACCAATTACACTGGCTCAAAACAATTGTCCATTTGGCAATTTTTTAGTAATTTTTCTATGGTTTTTCGGGTCTTCAACTTTCAGGGTCGTTTTGAGGCCCTAAACGGTGTTTTTTGGCGAATTGGGGGGAAATCATTGTTTATAGCATGCATTTGGCCCCACTTGAAAGATGTAAATCTCAGATGGACTTTTTCAATGGGCTATCAAATTATGCCCCAAACAAAGATCATATGCAAAAGTTATGACCCTGGGAAGATGATTGTTCAACTAACCACCTTGGGGCCACAAACTTTATGACGGTTCATATTCTAGGGTTATGTTTTGGATGTTTAGGGTTCTCACTCTCATGCTTATTATAAATATGCCCTTTTGGCCTCATTTTGTATTCAGCTTGGCACAAATGATCATAGTAGGAACATCTCTTCTCAGAGATAGATACCACCATTCTAACTGCTTTATTGTACAGTTTGTTCTATTTTCGTCATTTAATAGAGTACGTGTTTACTGTATCTCTGTTTTCCTTGCAATATGTCTGTTTTTATGATTCTATATATGTTCTTTCATTTCGTTCTCACATAAATCCAGATCAGTGGTATCAGAGCAATCTATTGTTTGATTATTTCTCAGTGCATGTCTCCGACGAGGTCGAGGTATAGAGAGGTGGGTCTCGAACTAGTTTCACTTTGGGAAGACCTCTCTTGCTGCCCCAAGCAGCCTCCCATGGTGAAAGAAAAGAGAGAAAACGGAGCAGGATATTCTATCAAGTTGTTGCTCGAGGAATCCATCGTGCTACAGAGGAACGAGATGATGGATAATTTTTCCCAAATCCTTCAACGAATGTTGGCAGCAACAAATGCACCTTCAATGAGCAGTCGTCTTGGAGATTCAACTCCCTTCAATGTACAAGTTAATTTTGATATCCCTTTATTTGAAGGCCATATTGATGCTGATTCCCTAGATAAATGGTTGGATATGCTAGAAGGTTATTTCTCTATCCAAATTTTTTCCAATAGGGAAAATATCACCTTTGCGCTCCTTCAACAATCCCCCATGTCACAAATTGGTGGGATACTTATTGTAAGAAAAACTCATGAGAGGAGTCTGGAATGTTTGAGACCAAACCCACTTGGGATTCTTTTATAGATGTCATTAAGGAATTATTGGCCAAAAAGGATCGTGAAGGATGGGATCATTAATTAGTTTGGACAAGTCTGGAAAATCCAATGTTGTCAAAAACAGGAGTTGTCTATTAGGTTGTGGGTAATGATAATATTGATAAGGTAAGGCTACCCCAGTAGGACCACAGGTCAATTGAGGTTGACCGTAGTAACCCACAAATTGTTGGTAGTTGAGAGTGTTTTTCCCCATAAACAGTTGTCCTTGGTTAGGCTCGGCTTGAGGTCCATATATAGGTTGAGTCCATTGATTGGTAACTCCTCGAGGATAAGGGACATATAAAAGATTATTGTATTCCGCCCTGCTAAGGTATTGGTTATCAATGTTGGGATGTTGAGGTGGTACCTAAGTAGATGCAGAAGGTTGCAAAACATGACTAATAGGACCATAACCAACAGGTCCACCATATCGTACAACTGGAGGAGTAATATTTGAAACATTATGCAAAATAGGTACATAAGGTCCTCCAACTGCATGGGATGTGGGGGGTAAAAACTAACTACTAAGATTCAAAAAACCCATGAATGGCATAGGAGCACTTCTCAATGAAGGGTTTGGCATAGGATTTAGAGCAGACTGTGACACTCTCGCAGGAGTGGTGAGTATAGTGATCGTTTGAGTGGGTGGAGCATTGGCTAGAGTTGAACTCGAAGGGATATTTAAAGATCTACCCAAAATATCACTCGGTAGGAGATATAGGGTTTGGATTTAGCTCCATAAAAGAAACATTCAAGTCACTAGTAGAACTGAATTGGGAGATAGCTTGTCCTAAGGCGCTTTCCCAAAATGGAGCATTCAACCCAAATATGGGAGCAACCATATCATCAGACTGGAACTGATTAAGCCTAGCTCGTCTAGGAGTTTGGATGGAAAATTATGGATCTCAAGAGGAGGGATGTTCCACTATAGGTGGTACTGAGTAATCAGTAATGGGAACATTGGCAAGAGGGGAGAATTCACCTCCCTCTTCCATAACTAAAACCCATTCCAATTCATGCATGGATACACTACCTATTTCAGAATTTGTGTCCATATCTCTCTCCATAGGAGGTCGAGTCATAGGATTGAAAGGATACTTGGGTGATAATCCTTGTATATGACGGGACCGTATCCAAGGGAAATCAACCAATGTTAATAGGTCAAACTGATCCCAAAAAGAAACCTCTAGCTTATCAAGAAAAACAAACACTACTCGCACTAAAACAACAATCAAAACTATGACATGAGTGGATTGAAAGTCTGGATCCTCACAGGATTATCAGATCACCACAACTTGTGATATACCACAGGGTCCAACAGTAAAACACAATAAGGAGGATTCAGACTGTATCCTTACCTGAATACATGACTACTTGGATGTCACATGCGTAGCAATCTCCCAAAGTGTTGTTCTCGGTGTATTGCAGTGATAAGATGGTCAAAGGGATTTTCTCAGTTGATATAAGGATCCCTACAAGTGTCTCCTGATATACCCAAGTTACATGGGAGCTCAACCCTGTAGTAGTCTTGTGTAATGCACAACCGTTCGAAAGGGGCATTCTTATATACTGTTGATTAATTGAAGTACCTTTCGATATACCTCAAGGGTATGTGAAAGGTCGTTCGATATACCAACAAGTACATGGAAGAACCACACGATCCCCAGGATGCGGTGCAGGAAATGAATGACAACCCCTATGTTTATAGACGCCAAGACATGTCTCTAGCCTATCACACATTGCTAAAAACATTTAACTTAGTGTAGCGCTTAATTTTATCTTGTATGGTTAAGTGAATGCATGAGGTGAAAAATTGAAATGTAAAGTATGCAAATACAAGTCTTTCACTTTAACTTTTTTGGATATGGACTACTTAAAGGAACGATAGAGGTTCGGTTCTTCTTTTTCCAAGACACAAATAGATCCCAAACAAACAATATCAAACTATATATTTTGTTCTTATTGCAAGCACACAAATATTTCTAATGCAAGCCTTGAAAAGAAAAATAATGAGATATTTTAAAAGAAAGATATAACTACTTTGCACTAAAAGAATTTCATTCTTCAAATGAAAGAAAGAACTAAAAACAAAAATATTCTTGTTCTTTTGTTGAGAAGAAAACACACAAGAAATAACACACTATGAATAACTGAAATTTTATCAGACTAATCAAGTAATCCAAAGCCCGTTCTTGTATCAAAATTAATGATTTTTTCTCAATTTTTTCAACAACAAGTATGAAAGAAATCTTCTACAATCAATGAAGAAAACAAAAGCAAAACTACTTTCCTTTTCTGTTGATTGTAACAACACTCAAATACCTAACCAGATAATTCCTTTACAAAGACTTTCTCTTTCAAACCAAAGAAAAATGAACAAGAAGCCTCAAAGGCCAAAATCAATCATTACTCTTGAAAATATAAACAAATCAAGCCTATCAAGTTTTTCCAGAATTTGTTTAATGATTGCAACTATCAGCAGTAAAGCCAAAAACACTCAGAAACCAAATTTCATATACAAGATTCCAAAAATCAAAGAGGGATTAAATTTGACAGCTCAGTACAGAGCGTTGCAGGCCGAGCACCACAATTTGCAAATAGGTACAAAGTGGTGGTGTTGCTCTTTGTACACAGTGAAGTGACAGTGGAACCACTAATTTCCTCAATGAAAGGTGTCGTGGCCGCTCCTTTTACTCTACCCAGGTGCGGTGGCCCAAAAAGATCATGAAATCACAAATTAGGTGAAAAACAAAAAGTGTTAGAAACTGTATACTGGATCCAAATAGCATATGAAGACAAGAATATGAAGAATTAGAGGCAAATAGAGGCATATTTACCGATTTCAAATCAAATCTTACAAATTAACAAGCACATATGATCTATAAATTGGAATTGAAAATAAAAGACAAGCTTACTACAAAAACCAAGAATATGATTGCTCCCTAGTATGGTAGCCACTTTTGTTATAGGAAATTTTCAGCAGTGCTGAGAGAGGTTGCTTCCCTAGATTGAAAGACTCAAAACTAGAGCAAAACAACTACAAGATAGAGAAACTTTCCCTATGTTCAAATAAACAACTTGAATTAACTTCTCTCCTCACCTTCCATGGGTTGTAAAGGTCTGAACCTTGAAGTGCTTGATCTATGCAGATAACCTGCAAGAGACCCAACAAAACACAAACCAAGTGAGAGTAACAAGATGGTTTATAATCCTATGTAAAAGACCAAGGAGTTAAACAAAAAACACAGCATGATAATCAGACATACAAATGCTTATGGGAAAGAAACTATATTTGCATTAAAATATAAAGAAGGATGGTATACAACTAATGCCTTGGTGTTGATAACTCTTTTCAAAGGAGCCTTGCCTCAAAGGCTTTAACTTGCCTACTAATCACTCAATAGCATGACGGAATTTGGCCAGAATTTGAATGAAATAACACATTCTAATTTCTTCCTCCCTTTTTCCATGAGGGGTGATCTAGTATATAGAGGCTTGATATGATAGAATAAGTTGAGGATTCTATGGGAGAGGTGGAGGGATGATCCTAGGATGGGGGATCTCGAGCTCCAGCTGTCCTGAAAGATAGGGATGAGGCTCCACGAAAGCTAGCTTCGATAAGCCTCCCGAACCTTCCATTTTTTCCTTCATAAGTCGAGCATCACGCCTTATCCAATGAGAAAGGCGGTACTAAGGTAGCACCGCTACTTGTAAGTAAGCAAAAGGCGATGGCACCACTCTTTGTAAATGGGAAAAGGCGTTGCTGAGATGGGTACCGTGGGTTGGTCATAGGTGAAGTGTGGTGGTGGAAAAAACTAATAAATTATCCATCCTTACTCATTTTCAACTCCAATATTTGAGTAATTTAAGGCAAATACTAAGATACTTATCCCGTAACACGATGTTGACAAGAATTAGGTGTTACAAGCATATTTTATGGGTTTATATTTTGTTTGTTTGCATTATATAGGAATCTTTTTTTTTGTTACTGTTTGATCGTGGGATGGACTTGTGATTGGTTACACTAATTTTTATTACACAAGCAATGCCTATATGTGAGTCTAATGGATTATCATGTTTTGAAATAATAAAATCTTTAGATGATTGGAATTTTGGCAGGTTGATGATGACTGGTTTATAATGTGTTTGTATTGCAGTACTGTCAAAGAAGTATCCCATTCCTGCAAAATTGGAGCTGCAACAAATGTCATATTTGGGTTGGCTTTAGGATACAAGTCTGTAATTATTCCTATCTTCACTATTGCAGCGGCCATATTCGTGAGTTTCGGTCTGGATGCAATGAATGGGATTGTAGTTGTTGCTTTGGCGATGCTCAATACAGTTGAGAATGGACTTGCGATAGATGCTTATGGTCCTATTAGTGACAATGCTGGTGGTATTGCTGAGATGGATGGATTTAGCCATAAGATTCGTGAAAGGCCTGATGCTCTAAACCCAACTGGGAATACCACTACTTCATTTGGAAAGGTAAGATGCAGTAGTTTCCAAAAAAAAATTGGAGATTAATGCTTCTATGTGTTATTTCACCTTATATGTTGTGTTTCCTTGATAAAGGGTCATGAATAACTTATTTATTATATGCAGGGCTTTTCCATTGGATCTGCTACATTGGTGTATATTGCATTATTTGGAGCATTTGTAAGTCAGGATACAATTTCAACTGTGGATGTCCTTACACCCAAATTATTCATTGGCTTGATTGTTGGGGCCATGCTTCCTTATTGGTTTTCAGCTATGACAATGAAGAGTGTGGGAAGTGCAACATTTAAAATGGTTGAAGAGGTTCGTAGACAGTTCAATAATATTCCAAGTCTGATGGAAGGAACAACCAAGCCAGACTATGCAACTTGTATGAAGATATCAACAGATGCATCACTTAAAGAAATGGTTCATCTGGGTTCCCTTGTAATGCTCACACCCCTCATTGTTGGTATCTTGTTTGGAGTTGAGACTCTATATGAAGTTCTGGCTAGAGCTCTTGTCTCTAGTGTATAGGTACTTTCAAATCTTTCTTTGTCGTTGAAAATGTTCTTACCGGGGAAAAAAAGGGGAAATGTTGTGATGTTTCATTTTATTTATTACAGGTTGTAACACCAGCTTCCAACACTGGCAGGGCTTGGGACAATTCCAAGAAATACGTAGGGGTATATCATTTTGGATTTAATCTCTTAATTTTTTCCACTCACCATGTTAAGCAACTTTGAACTAATTTGAGGGTTATTGATTGTTGCAGGCAAGGGGACTAAAAACATACAAGGGAACTTGGTCCCAAAGGATCTAATTATCACAAAATTTTTTATTAGTGATACCATAGGGTACCCATTGAAAGATACATCAGGGACCCATTGGACAAACCTTGTTAACATTTTATGGTACTCTTAGAGAATGTCTTAAAATCCCTTTAAGAACAATGTGGTCCATTGTCTTGGACAAAGAGTAGAGGGAGAAACAGTGCCTATTTGGAAACATTGTGTATAGTAGTTTAGTTGCATATGGTTAGGCTGCAAGATGTGACTTATGGTGGTTTTTAGTTTTCATATGTGCAAGCTACAGAAAATGTTCATATAAATATCAACGACATTGCTAGAAAGGATGTATATCTTTATCATTATTCAACCCCAGGCATGGAATAAAATGGTAGACTCTTGAAGGAAAATGTTGCTTCCTTTTTCCTACTTCTTACCGGACATCCATAAGACTTGACTTTCATGTGGACAATATTGGTATAAACCCTGGTTTTATTGATAGTATTTTCTCTACGTATAAAAATGTTTATTTTTATGTTTTTGTTTTCTAATTTGGTCCTCAAGAATTTTTACATCCCAATTTACACTCTTCAGTCATTTCATCATGTGTTTCCATTGTTAGGCTAAATCCATGATTCAATTAAAATATTTTTATTTTTAACCCATGTTATCTTTCCTTTGATTTCATTCACATCTAACCTGTGATAGAAAGATATTTTCATTGTGATCATGTTGGATCGTTGTTATTGTGTTTTCTATATGGATGTTTTTATCCCGAGTTAAAAATAAGTGATTTCTTTGTACATCATACTCAATTCCAATTACATTGAATCAATCAAGACAACTTCATTCCAAGAGAGGGTTTATCTATTAAGGAACTTTGAAATTATGGTGTTGTTGGTTATAGATACCTCTTTTATTGCAATAAAACCCCTTTATTTGGAGACGTGTCATAATTTTTATAGAAATAATTAAAGGGCAAGGTGTTTAACCTTCATTAGGTTGACTAGGTCAAGCGATCATGAAATATAAATAGAAGCTTAGGTTCATATTTAGGTCTCATTTATGTACCTCATTATGTCATGATCTTGTGAGCAACTTAATATACGAGGCGATATTAGTGTTCAACAGTTTGCAATAGTGTAACAACAGAATCCTTTTAAGAGTTGAGTAATCATATGTTCAAGTGACTATTGTCCCGGTAATAGGGTTCCCACTTTACACTCCATCTTTCGTCTGATGTTTCTTTATCTCATTTCTTTTAACCGAAACACATCAAATGATTGATAGTACTTCTATCGGTTGACACTTCAATGCTCTGGATTGTGATGTTTAGATCTGTTACTTATGATAGTCATTGGTTTATGTTATTGCGTGTTATCTCTGAACCACTTATACTATGAAACGAGAACTCGACACAGTTCTCGTTTTTCTCTCTCCTAATTTTAGTAGCTATTTTTACCCCCGTTTCAAAAATGGTTGA
>LPNX010615078.1:195971-294307 GCA_001517045.1 Pseudotsuga menziesii
CGTGAGAAGTTAAAGGTCGGGCTGTCTAACGCTCTGCCGAAGTCGAATGCGTCCCAGCTTCTAGAAACAGGTACCCAGGGATCGAACAGGCTGCTCCGCTCCCAAGGATCCCACAGGCTGCCGGCTCTCGATGGACCGAAGAAAGGAGTCAAGGCCATTCTTTCAAGCTTGGTTTAATATTAGAATAGCACAAACCAAGCAAATCCCGATAATTAAACAGAGTAAATGCGCGCTAATATGAAGCAGAGGAAAACCGATGATACAATCGTTGAATGCAGAAAAATAAGACGAAAGAGAAATTTATAGGCTTGAAATCACTTGGTGGAATCGCGTTTACGAGATGGTTCCAGAGACGCTCAGAATTATCGAAGCTTCCAGCGTTTCAGCAACAGTCGAAGTTTCCAGAACTGGATATTTGATGCAGAAAAGAGAGGTTGAGATGTTTTCTTTTATGCTACTTTCTAATCGTTAACCATTTAAGGAAGGCTAGAAGTTTCCAGATTTTTCTGTTTGGCTATTGTATATTAAATCTTGATTTTATATTTTATCTTTAAGTTTAAAAATAATAGTTTCCAGATTTTTCTGTTTGGCTATTGTATATTAAATCTTGATTTTGTTTTTTTATTTTCAAGTTTAAAAATTATAATTTAATTTGGAGTAATTTATTTATTTTATATATTTTTTATTTTTTTTAAATTGGTTTTATTAATCTTAATTTTATTTTTTTATTGGTAAGTTTAAAAATAATAATTTAATTTAGAGTAATTTATTTATTTTATATTTTGAAAAGAAATTTAATTGGTTACTTTTTTTGTAAAATTTAAATTTAAAAATAATTCAATTGCATTTTCCCTACTTTAAAAGATCAAAAGTATTTCTTTGTTTTAAGTAAGTTAAAGAAAATCTGTCAGATTGAAGATAAAAATCACTTCTTCTTAGAGTGCCATGCTTACGCCCACATTAAAATAGTATTCCATAATAGGCTCATGAGTTTGGTATCCGCGTTGTGCAGTTAGCTAAACAACATAAAGAGTTTCTCATAGTCAGAAAAAGAAATGTTCATTTTATTGATTACTGTATATAATTTTGACAGGTATTCTTGCTACGAATAGAACTTATAGAAAAAACTTCACGGCCCTCTCATATCGGTAAGCCCTTGCGCTCATTTCCTTTCACAGTTAAATGGTGGAAGTTAAGGCAAGAAAATGTTTATTCCCTGCGTGCGCAGGTTGGTACAATGTATGCTATTGGGTTTTTAACCCTATTTCGTTTAAACTTAAATATTGGCTTAAGACTGTAAAAATGGCATCTTATGTGTATTTATTTTGATAATCTCCAAGTTGATTGAAATACCCACTCTTTACAGTTTGTATATGTAAAATTAGATTTATAATGAGACCTCAACATTCACGGTCAAGTTATATGCCTGGCTATACGCTCTGGTTAGAGTTTTGTACGTCCACTGAAGGTTGTGATTTGATAGTTTTATGTACATTTGTCAAGCTTGTAATTCTATTGGAAGGATTGTAATTCTATTGGAAGAATAGACTTCTAATTTTGAAAGAAAAAGAAGCCTACTTTGATATAGTGTCTATGATGGTTTGATACATTTTTAATGGTTAATAAGGGCAGTGTTTTAAAGGAATATCTTAGGAGTGTTTTAAAGGAATATCTTAGGGTTTGATTTCATATGTATATATTTTTTCTAGGTTATTGGACAAGAACCATGCAAAGGTTATCATGATTGTTTTTATAGTGAATTTGTTACCTTATATAATGGATAAATACCGAAGAGGTTTATATATATATATATATATTTTATTGTATTTATGCGGTATACTTTGTTCCTACTAGTTCTACTAACCGCATGGGTAAAATGTATAACTTGAGTCTTCTTTTTCAAAAAATTTACATATACGCATTTTACCCAGTTTTTGTTATTATTTAATATGCAAGTTGTTTTTCATACTTTTATCCTAAGGTTTTGCTCAGGATATTAACTTAAACCCTATCTGTGTGAACCTATTTTAAATGAAACAAACATAATCATGAACAAGAAGCACACGTATATATATAAATAACTTGTCATCCCATAACGTATAAATATTAACTTACTACAAAAACCAAGAATATGATTGCTCCCTAGTATGGTAGCCACTTTTGTTATAGGAAATTCTCAGCAGTGCTGAGAGAGGTTGTTTCCCTAGATTGAAAGACTCAAAACTAGAACAAAACAACTACAAGATAGAGAAACTTTCCCTATGTTCAAATAAACAACTTGAATTAACTTCTCTCCTCACCTTCCATGGGTTGTAAAGGTCTGAACCTTGAAGTGCTTGATCTATGCAGATAACCTGCAAGAGACACAACAAAACACAAACCAAGTGAGAGTAACAAGATGGTTTATAATCCTATGTAAAAGACTAAGGAGTTAAACAAAAAACACAGCATGATAATCAGACATACAAATGCTTATGGGAAAGAAACTATATTTGCATTAAAATATAAAGAATGATGGTATACAACTAATGCCTTGGTGTTGATAACTCTTTTCAAAGGAGCCTTGCCTCAAAGCCTTTAACTTGCCTACTAATCACTCAATAGCATGACTGAATTTGGCCAGAATTTGAATTAAATAACACATTCTAATTTCTTCCTCCCTTTTTCCATGAGGGGTGATCTAATATATAAAGGCTTGAGATGATAGAATAAGTTGAGGATTCTATGAGAGAGGTGGAGGGATGATCCTAGGATGGGGGATCTCGAGCTCCAGCTGTCCTGAAAGATAGGGATGAGGCTCCACGAAGGCTAGCTTCGAGAAGCCTCTCGAACCTTCCCTTTTTTCCTTCATAAGTCGAGCATCACCCCTTGTCCAATGAGAAAAGGCGGTACTAAGGTAGCACCGCTACTTGTAAGTAAGCAGAAGGCGATGGCACCACTATTTGTAAATGGGGAAAAGGCATTGCTGAGATGGGTACCATGGGTTGCTCATAGGTAAAGTGTGGTGGTGGAAAAAACTAATAAATTATCCATCCTTACTCATTTTCAACTCCAATATTTGAGGAATTTAAGGCAAATACTGAGATACTTATCCCGTAACACGATATTGATGAGAATTAGGTGTTACAATCATATTTTATGGGTTTATATTTTGTTTGTTTGCATTATATAGGAATCCTTTTTTTTGTTACTGTTTGATCCTGGGATGGACTTGTGATTGGTTACACTAATGTTTATTACACAAGCAATGCCTATATGTGAGTCTAATGGATTATCAAGTTTTGAAATAATAAAATCTTTAGACGACTGGAATTTTGGCAGGTCGATGATGACTAGTTTATAATGTGTTTGTATTGCAGTACTGTCCAAGAAGTATCCCATTCCTACAAAACTGGAGCTGCAACAAATGTCATATTTGGGTTGGCTTAAGGGTACAAGTCTGTAATTATTCCTATCTTCGTTATTGCAGTGGCCATATTCGTGAGTTTCGGTCTGGATGCAATGAATGGGATTGTAGTTGCTGCTTTGGCGATGCTCAATACAATTGAGAATGGACTTGCGATAGATGCTTATGGTCCTATTAGTGACAATGCTGGTGGTATTGCTAAGATGGATGGCTTGAGCCATAAGATTCGTGAAAGGCCTGATGCTCTAAACCCGATTGGGAATACCACTGCTTCATTTGGAAAGGTAAGATGCAGTATATTCCAATTGTTTTTTGGAGATTAATGCTTCAATGTGTTATTTCACCTTATCTGTTGTGTTTCCTTGATACAGGGAAGTGAATAAATTATTTATTATATGCAGGGCTTTTCCATTGGCTCTGCTACATTGGTGTATATTGCATTATTTGGAGCATTTGTAAGTCAGGCTACAATTTCATATGTGGATGTCCTTACACCCAAATTATTCATTGGTTTGATTGTTGGGGCCATGCTTCCTTATTGGTTTTCAGCTATGACAATGAAGAGTGTGGGAAGTGCAACATTTAAAATGGTTGAAGAGGTCCACAGACAGTTCAATAATATTCGAGGTTTGTTGGTTATATATACCTCTTTTATTGCAATAAAACCCCTTTATTTGGACATGTGTTGTAATTTTTATAGAAATAATTAAAGGGCATGGTGTTTAACCTTCATCAGGTTGACTAGGACAAGCGATCATGAAATATAAATAGAAGCTTAGGTTCATATTTAGGTCTCATTTATGTACCCCATTATGTCATGATCTTGTGAACAACTTAATATACGAGGCGATATTAGTGTTCAACAGTTTGCAACAGTGTAACAACAGAATCCTTTTAAGAGTCGAGTAATCATATGTTCAAGTGACTATTGTCCCGGTAATAGGGTTCCCACTTTACACTCCATCTTTCTTCTGATGTTTCTTTATCTCATTTCTTTTAACCGAAACACATCAAATGATTGATAGTACTTCTATTGGTTGACACTTCAATGCTCTGGACTGTGATGTTTAGATCTGTTACTTATGATAGTCATTGGTTTATGTTATTGCGTGTTATCTCTGGCATTATAGAGCATACCATTCTTGTTTATTTAGATTGGACTTAGTGTTTTTTTAACATGTATGAAAGCACTCGAGCCTCTAGCAGGTAAGTAAAGGTAAGATATCTCTCATGGGTTACAACATCAACAACAATTGGCTCACAAAGAGTGAAACATGTCAGACAATGGGATTTTAACATGCCATGGAGAAGATATCGCCGCTCCTCCCCAACCACCTGAGTGAGACCCAATTAACAGATGTGCCTTACTGTTTGCTTGATCATATTTTGATTCATAATCTGTTATTGTATTTTTCTTAGTAGCAGTTTACTAAAATACTCTGTCGATATAGAGATGTTTGTTATATATATTTTTTTGTGTAACTTGGGCTATCATGGTTCTGTTTTTAGCAGTTGCTCTGAATAAATCTGATAGTGTATCTAGACCCAATTGACAAATCAGACTTATTGTTATGCTTGATCAGTTTGATTCAAAATTATTATCATAGTTTTATAAAATACTCCATTGATATAGAGATCTCCTTGTTACATATTGGTTTCATGTGTAACTTAGGTTATCGTGGTTCTATTATAAATTTTGTCATAAGTAGGAGTTCATATATTGTCAATATTTTAATATTAACAAGTGATCTATTTGGAACTTTGTGATTTTAATGTGGAAGCCTATTTATGCTTACTAGGAAGTAGTGTATCGAGTTTGCAAAGAGCACGCTATTTTAAATTTTAATTTTTTATCATTGTAAACTATGCTTGCCAAATTTTATCCATGGCCTAAAAATCTTTATATCTAGGTTATTCATTTTGTTATTGTTATTGTTATTGTTTCTGCTCATTAAAATTTATTTTGATATGGTTTTCTTTTTCCTGCTTCAGTGGAAGACGTATCACATCCAGTGGGAAAAGAGACCTGGACCAGGTTGCTTAACGAGTTGTAGTTATTGCACCTTGAGTGTTTTGCAAATGTTTTTCATAATCTTGGACTAGCATTTAGATTGAAAATTCACTTCTTTCATATGTTTCAATTTCAATCACATTTGATCTTCAAAATTTTGTTTGAAAAACAAGGTTTCTAAATATGTTCCTAGAAGGTGTCTAGATATTGATTTCGTTTTGATAGTTTCCATTTAGTTATATACTTGGTAAAAAAAAATTGTATCTTTTCTATCAAGGTACAAGTTTTGTATCGGTTCTTTCGAATGCTTTTATTCTATTAACATAAGAATTACAGGGGTTTATTAATTTTGTCTTTGAACTTATTTCACGGGTATGTATCTATATGATCCTTCCACTTACAAAGTGCTAGAATGAAGGGATGTTGTATTCGACTAAGTCCTTTCTGACAGTTTTTCAGGATCTTTCCCACTGGTTTCTACAGATGTTTTCTAGACATTTTTAGCATATATTTTTCCTTCACTCTTTGATGATGATTCTCCTCCTAGGAGGGTTTACTCAAGCACTCTTTCTACAGTGACAAGTGAGATGGACATTGATGGTTATACTCTTATCGACTAACCTGGATTCTCTTCTTCTATACTGATTGTACCTCCTATGCTCCAACAACTATGCAATTGAATAATGTTGAATATATTCCACCATCTACTCTAGAAAGGCCAAGGCCTATGTCCAAATGGGCTTCTACTTATTTAGACTCTCGCAATTTCCTTCCTAAAGATGAACTTGGTCATTGTTGGCATTTACCCACTACAAAGGTCTTCTCAATCCATTTAATGATCTTAAAACAAAAATAAATGATCTTGCAGGTATGTGACAGTGGATTTATTGATGGTTTGAATTGCTATATGTTTATTTTCAATTTGAGAGTTTAATTATCTAGGTTGTTCATAATTGTTGTTGCCAACAGAGTTTTCTCCAGCAATTAAAGCTAGAACAACTCATTAACATGGAAAGCAAATACACACATCCCTTTGCATGGATTCATGTGGAACAATTCTAAATTTTGGGGTTAAAGAGAGAGTTAGAATTTGGAATATTGATGTACATCATGAAATGTATGGGTGGTGATATGCCAACCCCAACACATCAAGCTATATAAGCCAACTTATGATTTTTTTCAAATCATATTTAATAGTTTATGATTTGGACCTTCATGTTTTTGTCCTTCTATTTTTTTTCTTGATTACATATTGTGTTTTTCTTTTACTCATGGTTTAATTTTTGTGTTGTTGTTTTCTTTGAATTCATCTTCATTGTTGTCATTTTTCATTATGAGAGTAATTACTCTCTTCTTGTAAAATCACATTTTTTTAATTCCAAGAACAAACTATGTTCAAGTATTTCATATTCAATTTTTGAATTCATCTTCATTGTTGTCATTTTTCATTATGAGAGTAATTACTCTCTTCTTGTAAAATCACATTTTTTTTATTCCAAGAACAAACTATGTTCAAGTATGTCATATTCAATTTGTGTTTTGATGTTTGCTTGTAATTCTAATAGGATTTCTTTCTCTACAAGTATCAAAGAACAACTGGAATTTATTCACATGTGTTTGCTTTGATCATTATGTATTTTTTGTGAAGTTCCTCCAATCAACTGTTCACGTCTATCTCCAAGTCAGCTGCAACAATTTGTCAAAACAAAAAGATTCAAAAACAAATTTACAATTTGCATAAGGGAAAGAGTCATTGTAATTTTAGAGCATGGGGATTCAATGTTCATGTACATGAACTCCTTATGTTGGTCTGAAATGTTTCTAACACCATCTTTTTATGTTGAATCCTACATTGGATTATTATTGTTCATTTCATACTTTTATGAGTATCAAACATGTTTTTACTTAAATTTATAGTTGTTACACCATCAATTATAACAACGCATTGGAAATGCCAAACTATTAAAACCAGTTGACATTGCTCTAGTTTTGAAAAGCAAAGATATTTCATACTTGTTATTTTGTAAAAGTGTGAAGTTCAATAAACTGTTATATATTCTGATTTAAACTTTGTTGAAAGTAACCTTGTTACATATATGTTATTTTTGATAATTTTTTTTTTAGCTCTATAATTCATAAGAAATTATGCCCACTAATTATATAATATTTAAGGAAATTAAAACCCACCAAGCATATAAAGTTTCACGTTAAGCAACAATACATACAAATAAAGAAAAGGAAGGAAATTGAAATCTACAAGCATAAATCTCAATTCATCATCTTCTATTAAAAGTCCAACAACCTGGATTAAAAATTTCATTAAAATATTTTAAACAAAATAATAAATAAACAATTGGATTAAAAATTTCATTAAAATCTTTTAAACAAAAAAATTTAAAATTCTTGAAGATGTTGTTCTGGGAGTCTATCAAGTATAAACCTCAATTTATAACTCAAATCTACAAGCATAAATCTCAATTTATGGTTCATATCTACAATAACTCATATCTACAAGTATAAATATCAATTTATGGCTCATATCTGCAAGGTCTTCTGTTTAAAAATCCAACAACCCTGGATTAAAAACTTCATTAAAATCTCTATAATATAAATAAGAAATTTAAAATTCTTAAAAATTTCATTTTACGAAAAAATTGCTTTAGTATGAACATCTTTACAATATAAATAAGAAATTTAAAATTCTTAAAAATTTCATTTTATGAAAAAATTGCTTTAGTATGAGCGTCTCTATAATATAAATAAGAAATTTAAAATTCTTGAAAATTTCATTTTATGAAAAATTGCTTTAGTATGAGCTTAATTGTCGGCCCGAGGGATTTTTTTTGCTTAGTCTAAGAATAATTGTTAACCGGAATAATAGACTTTGATATTCAAATCAAAATATTCCATATTTATCCAATAATAATAATAGATACTAAGTATAAAGTAGTTCCTTTTGTAAACTGGATGATTGGGGCTGTAAGTTTTGGATGGTTGGACTTGTGGTTGTGATTGTTTTCACTTAAAATTAAAATCTATAATTACTGCGTGCTGGATTTCAAGCAATTTGAAATCCAACTGCTTGCTGCACAGCATGGATGGCATTAAAGTTTGAAATCCAACTGCTTGCTCCACAGCCCCGATGGCATTAAAGCTTAAAGCCTAGGCATAGCGACAGGTCCGTTGAATTTCAAGCCTAAGAAAAAAATACAAAAGAAAACAAACATGTTCTTGTTCGATAAACATCTCGAAAATTAACCAGCCACTGCCGGGCATTGAATTTCAGGCAACTTGAGATTCAATTGTCTACTGAATTTCAGGCAACTTGAGATTCAACATACAAAAGAAAAAAAAATACAAAAGAAATTGAGATTCAATTGTCTACTGAATTTCAAGCCTAAAAAAGAAATACAAAAGAAAACAAACATGTTCTTGCTGGATAAACATCCGGAAAATTAACCAGCCACTGCAGGGCATTGAATTGCAGGCAATTTGAGATTCAAATGTCTACTGAATTTCAGGCAACTTGAGATCCAACTGCTTGCTGCACAGCCTCTGCACAGCCTCTATTTTAAATTCAGGCAACTTGAGATCCAACTGCTTACTGCACAGCCTCGATTTTAAATTGCTTACTGCACAGCCTCGATTTTAAATTCAGGCAACTTGAGATGAGATCCAACTGCTTCTGCTTGCTGCACAGCCTCGATTACATTAAAGCTTAAAACCTGGCATCAAGCTGGTTATTATTGATAGCAAATAATAGCCAAGGCAGCAGGCTAATTATTATTGATGGCCAGATGAGCACGGTTTACACTAGTTCAATTCACCGCCCTGAAGTTTTATTTATTTTGAAATAAAAATACTTTTTTAAAAAGGTTATGACTAAATAGCAGATTAGTTTGTGTAAACATTATGACTAAATAGTAGATTAATTTGTGTAAACATGTTATAAAATGTTTAGAAAAGGAAAAATACGCTATAAATTCCACACAGTTCTTTAAAAATGTTTAAATAAAGAGAAAATAACAGCGTCAAAATGTTCACAAGATTTTAACAGAACCAGAAAGGTATTATATTAACAACTTCCACAATGTACATTCGATCGATCAAGACTCATCTCAACTTGCAAAACCCCTAAACTGATTTCTACTTTTCAGTTGCAGAGATATCTATATTTTTTACATCGCCATTGGAGACAGCTTCCGGTTTAATCTTGGGGACATTCACACTCAGAACACCGTTCTCCAATTTTGCACAAATGCCGTCCGCATTCACATTATCTGGCAGCCGGAATTGCCTCATAAACCGTCCGCTAGACCGTTCCACCCGGTGCCACTGGTCAGTATCCTGCACATCTTCTTTGTGCCTTTCTCCGCTTATGCTCAAACTCTTATTGTCTACCAATTCGATTTTCAATTCTTCCTTCTTCAGCCCTGCACAATTACATTCAACGGAGCCGCAAGTTATTTAATTGATGGACTGCAAGTAGAAAAACAGGGCAATTTAAACAAAGAAAAGCGCGACTTACCGGGCAAATCCGCGGTGAAAACATGAGCTTCGGGGGTTTCCTTCCAGTCAACCCTGGTGTTGGCGATGGCCTGTGCGTCCCGTGGGAAGTTAAAGGTCGGGCTGTCTAACGCTCTGCCGAAGTCGAATGCGTCCCAGATTCTAGAAACAGGTACCCAGGGATCGAACAAGCTGCTCCGCTCCCAAGGATCCCACAGGCTGCCGGCTCTCGATGGACCGAAGAAAGGAGTCAAGGCCATTCTTTCAAGCTTGGTTTAATATTAGAATAGCACAAACTGAGCAAATCCCGATAATTAAACAGAGTAAATGCGCGCTAATATGAAGCAGAGGAAAACCGATGATACAATCGTTGAATGCAGAAAAATAAGACGAAAGAGAAATTTATAGGCTTGAAATCACTTGGTGGAATCGCGTTTACGAGATGGTTCCAGAGACGCTCAGAATTAGTTCGAAGTTTCCATCATTTCAGCAACAGTCGAAGTTTCCAGCACTGGATATGTGATGCAGAAAAGAGAGGTTGAAAGGTTTTCTTTTATGCTACTTTCTAATCGTTAACCATTTAAGGAAGGCTAGAAGTTTCCAGATTTTTCTGTTTGGCTATTGTATACTAAATCTTGATTTTATATTTTATTTTAAGTTTAAAAATAATAGTTTCCAGCTTTTCCTGTTTGGCTATTGTATATTAAATCTTGATTTTGTTTTTTATTTTCAAGTTTAAAAATTATAATTTAATTTGGAGTCATTTATTTATTTTATATATTTTTTATTTTTTTTAAATTGGTTTTATTAATCTTAATTTTATTTTTTTATTGGTAAGTTTAAAAATAATAATTTAATTTGGAGTAATTTATTTATTTTATATTTTGAAAAGAAATGTAGTTGGTTACTTATTTTTTTTGTAAAATTTAAATTTAAAAATAATTCAATTGCATTTTCTCTACTTTAAAAGATCAAAAGTATTTCTTTATATAAACATTGAAGATAAAAATCACTTCCTCTTAGAGTGTCATGCTTACACCCACATTAGAATAGTATTCCATAACAGGCTCATGAGTTTAGTATCCACGTTGTGGTTGTGCAGTTCGCTAGGCAACATAAAGAGTTTCTCATAGTCAAAAAAAAAAAATATTCATTTTACTAATTACTGTATATAATTTTGATAAGTATTCTTGCTACTAATAGAACTTATAGAGAACACTTCACGGCCCTCTCATATCGGTAAGCCCTTGCGCTCATTTTCTTTCACAGTTAAATGGTGGAAGTTAAGGCAAGAAAATGTTGGTTCCCCATGCCTTCCATGAGTGCTTCACTAAGTTTTCCATTTGTCAATTTATTCCCTAGGTTGGTACAATGTATGCTATTGGATTTTTAACCCTATTTCGTTTAAACTTAAATATTGGCTTAATACTGTAAAAATGGCATGTTATGTGTATTTATTTTGATAATCGCCAGGTTGATTGAAATACCCACTCTTTCCAGTTTGTAAATGCAAAATTAGATTTATAATGAGACCTCAACATTCACGGTCAAGTTATATGCCTGGCTATACGCTCTGGTTAGAGTTTTGTACATCCACTGAAGGTTGTGATTTGATAGTTTTATGTACATTTGTCAAGCTTGTAATTCTATAGGAAGAATAGACTTCTAATTTTGAAAGAAAAAGAAGCCTACTTTGATATAAGTGTTCTATGGAAACTGCTCTTTTTTTTCTGCATGCATTTTTCCTCTTTGCCTAGGGCTTAATAGCTAGTAACTGCCCCTCCTAAGAAAGACCACTTGTCTTCATAAAGATAACTGAGTGTTCAATTACAAACACAAACTTAGTTTATGTCAACTCAGTGTGTGGATGCCTAACTTCCATATCCAGACATTCACTGTTTTTTTATTATTAAAATGATACTTTTACAACATTTATCTGTTTCAACATAATTACACAAAATTAGTTACGAGGGGAATTACGCATATACAGTATTTACAACAACGTCGTGGGTGCTCGAGTTTAGCTTGTTGATGTTATTTTTCTATATCTTATTAGCTTAATTAGGATCTTTGTCTGAAAGAATAATAAGTACATCAAGATGCATAAGATATAACAGATACACAAGACACAGATTTTTACCGAGGAAATCATAAAGGAGAAAACCCCTCAAACTTCCTCAGAATAGTATAGTCACAAAGACCGTGTCATAATATTATCAAACCCAGTAATAAGAAGTATCCAACAACCATCTATCTCTCCTCCCTTATCTCTCTCTCTCATGCGAACTTGAGTGAGTGTGAGGTGTGTATAAATGAGGGAGGGCACCTCCCTCATTTATACACACCTCACACTCACTCAAGTGACTGACCTATTACATGACTAGGGACGACTTGTTACCCTAATAGGGTTGACTTCTCCTAGAGAGGCTCCAAATACACATTACATGATGTTACACTAGGGACTATTTCCCCGACTTACAACAAAGGTTGTACCTCAAGGTATAGACACAATAAAGACATCCCGCAAGGAGGAAAACACATCTTCGATGGGGGTACAACAACATACAATGATAATACAGATTAGAATATCTTTTGAAGTTACAAATGCATCAACACTCCCTCTCAACTAGGAAGGTATTCTCTCTCTTCCACAGTCATCAACACATTTGGTCAAGTCTTCATCGCAGAGTTATCATCATAGATGTTGTCATCATCATCTTCTTATCAATCATCGAACGGTATTATCTGTCATCAGAAGTTTCTACAGAGCCAGCCCTTTTTCATGATGGGTGTAGGCCTAGTCCTCATCCAGGTCTTCATCAAATCTCGAGCAAGCCATCACATAGGAACTGTCTAGGACCTCCTTTACATTGCCACTACAATAACCTGCGTCTCCTACCTTTATCTCGTTGTATCCATATCATTTCTTTTTGTCCTGCACAAAACAAAACAAAATAGAACACATCCCAGATGCAGACCACTTGTGTTTTATCACCATAGGAGTAAGCCAAGATATTTTCACGTCATCAAGACAACCTGTAGATTCTACTATGCGAGAATTGCATAGGAGCGCACTCGGTGCATTGTGTCTCTACATAGTCAACCTATGTTCTAACAATAAAGGAGGACCACCTAGGTGCACCTCAAGTGCTCCGTGACTTAATCATATCTACATGGGAACACACACATATAGATATATATGTAAGGACTGATTACGACCAAACAACCTGCTACACCGATACCTTTACGTTCTAGGTCAACCTAAATGACTTATTACATCTAAACAACCTACGTCCATGATATTTTCCATCCAAACAACTTTCAGGGTGTATTACATCCAAGTAACTTGTATACCACGCTAGGGCTCCTTTTACACTCGGACAACCCATAGGACTTATGACATTCGAGTAACTTGCTTACCACGCCAAGGATCATATTTACAATCGAATAACCTATCTCAGGACTGATTACGTCCAAGGATAACCTGGGAGCTTTGCCAAGAATGATTACATCCGAGTACAACCTACAAGACTCATTACATTCAGGCATGCTTCTTCACCAGGATTTTTCCCGCTCGTACAACCTGTCTCATTTCCCATTTGAGATATTATGTATCTGCGTCTTCTAGTCTCTTTCTGTTTCTAGCATAGAAACATGTAAGGACTGATTACATCCAAGGATTACCTGTGATCTTCCCAGAACTTATTACATCCAAGGATAACCTACAAGACTGATTACGTCTGAGCAACCTACGGTCTTCATCGAGATTTTATGCTCAAACAACCTGACTCTCCAACTATGCTAGAACACATCACTCCCTGTTTTGAGGGGCCTCGTTTTGGATCACACCAAGTCTTAAAGTACTCAAAATTCACTTTGGCTAGAGGCTTGGTCAACACATTGGCTATCTGCTCGTCCGTTGCCACATACTAGAGCTTCGCTGCTCCTCTCTGCACCATATCTCTGATATAGTGGAACTTGATCTCAATGTGCTTTGACTTGTCATGGAACACAGGGTTCTCTGATAGTTTGACACAACTTTGATTGTCACAGAAGATACAAATCGCATCCAACTAGAGATCAAATAATTTAGGCAGTAGCTTTCACAGCCAAACTGCCTCGCAAATAGCCAATCAAGCAGTAACATGCTCTTCCTCGGCTGTACTCAACACCACGCATGACTGCTTCCTGCTGAACCAGGAGATCATGCCAGATCCTAAACTGAAGCAACACTTTCGACTTTCTCTTCATATTAGTGGCGCTACCTACCCAATCTGAATCAACATAACCATGTAGGTTAATCTTCTGATTCGCATCATATTTGAGACCATAATCCATTGTACACTTTAGGTGCCTCAGTACATTCTTTGTAGCTATTAGGTGAACATGTCTCAAATCCGTCAGGAAATGGCTCAGGATGTTCACCACAAAGCATATGTCTAGTCTCGTATTCGTCAGGTACATCAATGAGCCAATCATTCGATGATACATCATGGCATCAATCGAATCAGATGAAGCATCACTCAGAAGCTTCAAGTTAGATTCCATAGGTGTGGCTATTTCCTTGCATTCCAACATTCTGAATCTCTTCAAAATTGACACTGCATACTTTCCTTGACCAAGGAAGATCCCATCTACACTCATGCCAAACCTCCATGCCTAAGAAGTAGTGCATCATACCTAGGTCTTTCATCTCAAACTCTGTATCAAGTCTCTTCCTTGCATATTTAATGAGTTCCTCTTTTCATGTTAGGAACAGGTCATCGACATATATCAGGAGCATCATTGGTCTTCCATCTTCAACCTTGAAGTAAAGGTTGGAATCTGCTTTACTCTTGGTAAATCCTTGGATCATCAGGAAGTTATACATCCTACGTACCATGTCCTCTTCAATTTGCACACATGGGTATTCCTGTCACATGTCTCGAATCCCAGTGGTTGTTCTGTGTAAACTTCCTCCTTGACTACACCATTCAAGGAGGTTGTCTTGACATCCATTTGGTGTATTTTCCATTTCATAACTGCAACCAATGCAAGTTTGGTCCTAATGGAAGTGTACCTTGCCACGGGTGCAAATGTCTCCTCATAGTCTATGCCTTCTTTCTATGAGAAGCTGTCATGTCCCCTCTCACCTCATAGGAGAACACAACCACTAATCCGGCTGATATACCACAATGTAGTGTCCCCAACGCTCTACCACTACTCTGATACCACGACATCCATGAACTCGATGCCCATACACCTGGTTGATATGTGGAATAATTTAAAACTTAATATTTATTTCTCTTTAACACAGTCATGGGTCATGTAACATCTTTTAACATTCATGCTTAAGCACAAACATCATTGTATCAGTCGTTCTGTATCTCACATATCCATTATGTAAGCAGAAAATCCATCCTGCACTAAACCTGACTTTTCCGCATTCCTCCTTCTGACCTTGCATTGCGGACTCCGAGGATCAGAAACTCCCCAAAACGATCACCTTGTCTTTTGACTTTCTTCATTTCGACTTCCACCTTTCTACATTTCGCTGCAGAAATCGGAAATCGGAAATTCCATGAAATGATCATCTTGTCTTTTGGATTTCCACCTTCCACATGCGGATTTCAGGGTGTGGAAAACACACTTTTACCTTAGAATTTCCGGCTCTTTTCCGCTTCCGACTTTCTCCTTCCGTAGGCAGATTATGGGGTGCAGAAAACCAACATCGCAGGTCTTATAACAAAATTTTATTATGGATGTAAATGTTAAGGTGATCCAAAGACCTACAAAAGTCAGTGTATGACTTCTTTATGGTATTCCTCCCAGAAAACAACTCTTCTGAGAAGAGAAAGATATACTTTCAATGGTAAACGAGAGAGAACCCAAAGGCCTGAAATAATGACACAAGTTGGCTAGATTAAGGAATATGACAAAGAGAAGGAGAAGGAATACACATATATCTTCGATTCAAATGTGCAACCTGTGATCAATGATCTTGAATTCTTCAACACCTATGTTGATAAAATTCCCAAAGGGATGAAAAGGAAATCAATATTTTATGAGATCCCATATTGGGAGAATCTTAAGACTGCCCACTTATTGAATCCCATGCATATATTTAAAAGTGTTTCATGTTCTTTGTGGCATCACATATCATCCAAAAAAAAGTGACAAGTTGGTTGTCAGGAAATATCTTATTTCTTCAAATACTAAAAAGAATCATTGGCTGAGACAAGAAAATAGAGGAGAGCTTGGATCCACTTTTTAGTTTAAAAAAGGCAATGTCCCATGGATTTTGAAGAAAGGTGATCTTAATTTTGAAAGGGAGGTTATATTGGGTGTGAAGGTGACTTCTTTTTATGGGTCTACTCTATGATGTTGCTTCATTGTAAATGAAAAGTTGCCAGGTTTGAAATCACATGACCATCTCAACCTTCTAATGGTACGTATAATGTAAAAAAATTGATTTTACTTTTTATTTATATCTTTTACCACACAAGTTAAAATGCAATTAATTTTTTTCATTTACTTTGTAGTGTCATTATCTATTGTTCGTGCATGGGTGTATGAACCATGACTTTCTTGATGACATGCAACATACCATATCTAAACTATTTGCATTTGTACGGTGGATCACATCAAAGGATATTTACATTTTTTGCATTATGTGGTGGGATCAAGAGATAGGTGAGATTGTTTGTATGTTTGATAAGGAACTGTCATCGAGTTTTATGGACTTGCAGGTTCATCTTCTAATTCACCTAGTCAATGAGGTTGGAATGTTGGGGTGGCCTCATGTCGTTGGATGTTCTTCTTGTAGAGGTTCATGAAAAAATTGAAGGGAATTGTTCTACAAAGGGAAAAAACCCGAGGGGTCTATGGTAGAGGGGTACTGTTGTAGGTACAACATATCCCATGTTATTTAAACACGGGAGCCCAATCACACATATGAAAGTAACTTGGTAATATCCTTCGTGACCTTGTTGGGCTTCTATTACATTTTTTCTAACTCTTGGGATTCCCTAACTTAACCAAATTTCCAAACAAAAAAAAACATGCTTGATTTGTTTGTTTTAAGATGCGGAAAGCTAGTTTGTTTGAAATTATTTTTGTGATCCCGCAACCCACAATTTGCGGAATGCGGGATCTTTTAGTCAGATATTTCAAACTTTGTCACATACCCCAATTTTGTAAAATAATGTTATTTGTTTTAATATGATTCCTAAGACATTATGTTAAATTTAATGCTAAGTAGAAAATGATGACTCAGCAGAGTCAAAAGATGTGGAATGTAATTCTGAATATTTTATTTTTAATAAATAAAAGTGGAGACAACAGCTTGGGAGAGCTGTTAATAAGAGTGTTACTGGTCAAACTGGTGGAAAGAACTAGGTGGAGAGCAAAAGACAAGTGGCAGCATCCTCAAACACTTCCTATGTTGCAGGTGGAAACTTCCCTACATTTGGGGTCATGATCCCCCAAGAAAGTGGGATTAGAGTAGGTGGCTCAATTAATGACAACTAACCCAAAAAGACCTAGGCAATCTTTTAAAAGTACCCAATGTAGAGAGCTGAGGCTGCTCAGATATTTTCCAGGAGAAGAATCATTCAAGAGGAATGCACTTCAAGGAATTCATTAGGAAAAAGGGAAAACTGTAAGGAAGGTGTTTTGAGAGATAAACTGCAGTAACTTGGTCTGATACAACTTGCTAGCTGAGAGAATTGACTGATAAGTTCAGGACTGGTATTGAGTCTCAGGACTAGTACTTGATTATTTGATGCACCTAGTTCCAGCCAAGGATACCAGAGCAAGCTCGGGGGTCCTGAGGAGTCGCTGTTTGAGCGCTCTCTAGGAGTTGGTAGGGAGGAACGGCCTCCCATTGCTGTTGTCGACCCAGCTTTAAGAACAGGTTCTGTTATCTATTAATTTATGTGTTCTTATCTGTGTGTGATTGAATGATGCATTTGCAGTTTATAATGTAAAAACTTAGAGGATAGAATATCTTAGCTTGTTTAGAAATGAAATTATTCTTAATGAGAAACAAACTCTACCTGTGTTTTTCCCCATCTGGAGTAATCCAGATCGTACTCTAGCACAGGTGGTGTATTTAAATGAAGATAGTATGATACAAATTTTAAATAAGATGTTAGTTTGATTAAGAGAATGTTTACTTTTATTTTGTTATCAGAAGAAATAGCATTATGTACATGGAGTAGAGTTAGGGTTAGACTTAGATTGTGAATGTCAGATTTTAGTAAAGGAAAAAGAAGCTATATCTTTTTACTAACAAAAGTATGTTTTGATAGATAAACAGTTCTCTATACAACATTCATTTCAGTAACCTTATTATTTTATTTTGAAACAAAGGAAAGAATTTAATAGCTAAAATGAGTAGTGTTAGGATAAATAAAAATGCTTTTCATCTCTAAAGATTACTTCTTTCCTGTATAGAACAAATAACTACTGTATTTACTACAATCAAACTGTATGTAAGTATAGATAAATCTGAAACTAATTATAAAGATACAAATAATTAGTTTGTTATTTCTTTTATTTTTATAAATACCAATATTATAACATAAATAGGGTAACATAGAATATTTAGAATACAGAAGGAACTTCTCATAAATTAACTGATATGGAAAGCATAAGAATATAATAACAAAACACTTTCTTATTATATACCTTTAAGTGGACTAAGTATAAATGTAATATATATAATTATAGGAACAGTATTAATATGAAAATAAAGTAATATTCTTATCTCATTATAGTAAACATCAAGTAAATATAAATCATGTACTCAAAAGATGTAACTATCAGTTACATAAGTACAACACTAAAAACATGAAATTCTTATATTCTGAAGGTTAAAAATTATATAACAATAATTACAAATTCTATTAGAATAAAGTAAATTAATATAAAAACAATGTACTATTATCCTAGCAGGTAATATTTAAACAATATTACAGGGTAAAATTCAAATGCAATAATGCGCAGGAAATAAACTAACAGATTATAAACATGCTCGTTTCACCGAGCTCAACCATTGATTATACGATATAAGTAATAACCAGATAAATTACAGTAGTGTATTGTAAATAAAAGATAATTTAAAGAAACTGTAAATACTTTTTCATATCGCCAAGTTAGGATAAAAACCCTGTTATCTCAAAATTACAACAGAGGTATAAACAAAAGAGTTTAAGCTCTTTCCTAAACGCCTCTCGGCTTATACAAGTCAACAGAGTATGGCTTAATAGCCTTTCTTTCATTTACACATATATACAAGTAACTATAACAAAATCAAAATTTACAGTCACGGCCTAAACCGGAAACCCCGCATAAAGCAATGGTTTTAACATCAATAAGAAACAGTAAACCAAGTAACCAGGTAAACCAAAACCAAAACCACGAGGGTTTTGCAGGCCACGGCGACCAACCAACAAATGTCCCATAAGGAACTGGACAAGGAAGAACAACCATGGGGTATCCAAGGCTTACCCGTGAGCAAGCCATTGCCACAACCTCGCACCAACCACGCAGAGAGAGACAGGTCAACACCTGTGAACAACGAAGAACATTAATGTTAATAACTTGCTTCAGAATTAAACAACTGTGTAATATAACGAATCTGCAAGGATAATGAAAAGGTTAATAGCATTTCTTACCTAGAATTTCACCGAGACGCGACCTCCCACAAGCAGTAAAGCAATCACCAACGTGAGGAGGACTAAACCCTTCATCTGTTGCAAGAAAGGAGTTTACTAGCAGAGTAAACAACCAACAGTGACTGAGAACCGGAATAACAAGCCCAACAAGAAGAATGTTGTAGCCGTCGCTTATATTTCCAGCTAAAGGAACCACCTTACAGTGAAACCCTAACATCAAACAAAACTCAAGAAGGGAAATGAGAACGCTCACAAATGAGCCGCGGGAGAAAAGACACTCGCAGACTGAATACTACATAAAGAAGCAAGTAGCGAGGGATAAACCCTGAAGGAAACCAGCAACCAGTTCCAACAGAAATCAATTGTGTACAACGCTTCTCTATTGAACGTGCAGGGCGAGCCCACAATTAGCAGGAACAAGGAAGCAAACGGGGAGACGACCAGTGACAACTAATAGAGCATTAATGCAGTCGACAAGCTCAATAGTAGAGCGGCCGGAGGCCGAAAACATTGGAAGAATGACGAGTCTAGGGTTTTCCAATACCCTTTTAACTGTACAACACTTGGTTGGAATGATGCCACGTTCACCAGATAAATCATTTGCATGCAGTGGGTAATCCCTATAGTCTCGACGAGCAATCACGAGATGACTATTATACCAATCATTTTGTGATATTTCGAAGTTCGACCATAATCTTTACCCCCTAAGTCAACCTCACTTTTTTCTGGACTGTAAACAACAGCACATTATTATATGGTTAGGTCATATACTTATCAAGGGCGTAGTCAATACTACGACCCATCACTTGTATAACATGTTATCCATTCACTCAAACGATTAATCTATCCAAGGGTATGCCATTATAATGTTATAAAAGAAATTTATAAAATTAATATATGGCAAATACTATTCTTGTAAGCAATCTTTTATTTTAATCAAACGAATATAACATAGCAAGGGTATAAAGAATGCAACCTAGCACTTTATACATGTAAAGGAGGCATTTATTAAAAGTTTATAAAACTTAGATCAGGATTAAACCATAGTTTCTTTATGGCACACTCCAATTTCATGACCCTTTTCTCTATGCCTTGCAAAGTAGTTTTTCAACAAAATATTATAATTAGGGAAAGGGTTAAGCCACTTATCTTTTAACAAAGGATTCATCAACATAAAAGTTATGCCTTTAAGCTCATCAAGGGCGGGGTCACTATTACTACTCATTATTATACTAACATGATAATCATTCTTTCAATGGTTATAAACCCATTAAGGTATGCCTTTAATAACTATAAAAAGGAAATTCATAAGACCTAGTTATGATAAATAACCATCTTGTGAGATTGATTCTAGTAATGCCTTTAAGTATTATCCTTGTTTAAACTAGTAAGTTGCAAATAAAAAGGTTAAACATTATAGCACTATCAAGCTTGACAATAAGTAACCTTTGACGATTAATAACCTTAACTAGGCCATATCATCCGCATAAGTTATGAGCAGAAGAATTAGGTTCTTTCACACTATCTTAGTTTAATTGATAGCAGTATGAACGAAGAGATAAATTCCTTCAAACTTTCCAAGCTTTGGAAGATAAGATAAAAGTACAGAAACTCTTTATTTATGTGCATTGCTTTCATATTCCATGGGGTAATAAAATTTAACATGACGTACTTGGTATAGATTCACAATTTAAGATAGACTCTTAACGTAATAATTCTGCCATCTTTTAGCCTGCATGTAAAGAAAGATTTAAGAAGTGTACACACGACGACCATGGTAAACATTGATAAACATCAAGGGGTTTAGTACACAATAAAAACTTTAAATTATAACTACTGGAGAGAAAGCAACTGTCACCATTACTGATAGGACTGAATCTCGTTTCCATGGCGTTTTTAAAAGAATAACGATTTATTGGTTTTACCTCATAAAGCATTGAAAATTGCATATGATTTATATTCTTTTACTGAGCTAGTATTTTTGCAACGAACATATATCTGTATGCGTAATGATTATTCTTACTTGTAATCTGTAAGAGCAAGTAAACTTTCTATGTTAGCTCAAAAGCAAAGTAAGCCCAGGATGTCATGACAGTTCCACCTTGTGGTCGCAAAGAAAAACAAGTCATTAAACTGAAAAAGAATTATTCTATAAGATAAACATAATCAAGTAGATGATTCAGTTTACAAAATCATTAACATATAACTAATTAAAACAATTAGTTGACTGCAGTAATGAAAATTATCTGTATTTTCAAATTTTTAAATTTTTCAGAAATTTTGGGATTTTGACAAACTTCCTCTGCCCGCATCCCGCAAATGCGGAATGCAGGATGCGAGAAATTTTTAAGATATGTTTTGATCAACCCGCACCCCACATCTCACAAAATGCGGGTTGCGGGGTTGTCGTTTGTTTTTTATTTGGTTTGCATGTCTTTGCAACTCGCATCCCACATCCCAAAAAATGCGGAATGCGGGCTGCGGAGAAAATTGAATAAACTTTTGTTGTTTTGTGATTTCACATCCTGCATCCCACATCCCGCAATATGCAGAATGCGGGTTGTGGAATGATTAACAAATTTTTGATTTCATGTTTTGCCCCCTTATCCCGCAAAACCTAAATACGCGGAATGCGGGTTGCAGAATGATTAATAAATTTTTGATTTCATGTTTTACCCCTGCATTCTGCAAAACCTGATCCTGACCGTTCTTTCACCCTCATCCTATTGTCTGTATTATTTCCCACGAATTATAAATATGGTGTTCTTATTTATGATTTCTTTACTGTTTTACCACTGTAATTTGCTCTGGTGCTTGAATTTACTTTCATATTTTACCAAGCAATTGCGACAATGTTCACTACGGTTTCAGCTTGGTTATCAAGTCACCTTTTCACAATTTGAATTGCTTACTATGATTCCTTTATAATTCAATTTTAATTTCCGGTTCGAGCATTCAAACACGACATGGCAACATCCAAAACTCCCCAAATTACCAAGTGAAAAAACCTCCAGAAAGACATGCTTACCAAAGACCCAAATTTCGGTGTATTCTCTGATACCAGTGGCCGAGTGACTGAAACTTACTAGTTGGATTGGTCTCGAGTTTATTCCGTCTTTGATAACAATGACCTTTCAGACTTCTAGGGTGACCAACTCATTTATGAAAGAATTAGGGATTCTGGCCTGCATATTATTGCTGCAAGACCGACCGTTCTTGCTGCATATTATTGCTACAAGACTAACCTTACTCCCTACTCGCAACAACGTTGTGCAAGCTTTACGGTCTCCCCAACTGTTCTTACTTCAAGGAAGAATGGGATCCCATTGCTCACCATGTCATAACTACAGGCGATTCCTTCCCTCGGGCTTCAATCCTATCACTTGAACTCAAAAGTGCCATACAAGAATTCCAGAAAGCTACTTCTAGGAAGAAGACCAACTTTTATCTTTTTGCCTTCATTGTGGATATCTTCTGTGCTGAGTTCCGTTACCCCAATATGGGATGGATTTGGGTATCACCAGCCCCACCTGTGCATATTTATCATTCCGAGCTATGGGATACCAATTATGTGACCAGGTTTTATGATATATGTGAGAGATTCCTTCGTTGGGTCTATTTCCTAATTTTCAACAAGGAAGTTCCTGCATTCTCACCTGAGGCCAAAATCCTCATAGCTACTATGGGAGATTGGTATGTCGGTGAATCATTCACCTATATTAGGGTTTTTGGTAGCAATGCTGCCCATATGCTACCTAAGGTCGTGACAAACAGGTTGGTCCTTTAGGAGATCTGATTTCAAACAGTCACAAAGGGGATTTACAAGAAGTGTGTTGCACCTAAGAGGAAAGTTTGGCCCAAGTTTCCTATAACCCTTGGATCCTTGAGCATACCTACTTCTACTTGGGCATAAGATCTTAGTGACCACATAGTGTCACTCAAACTTGGTTTTGCTAGTAAAAGGAGGCATGATCCCAAGGGGATTGTTGATTTCCACCTTAAGTAGAACCATTTTAAAACAGGCTACACTCATGAGGAAACTCCAGATGAATTCATTTATCACGGAGTTGATACTTTTTCTGAAGTCTTGGCGAGGGCTAAGAGTAAACAAGAACAAAGTCATATCCTGCAATACCAAAAGAAAATCAAGGATAGAGTTCGACATTACAGGTCTATGGAGTTAGACATTTAGGAAAAGGTAATCAAAGACAGGGAAGAAAGGGAAGCTCAAGCTATAGAAAAGGAGGCTCTAGCGGCCAAAAATGCATCCATTGAAACCAGTTCAGACACAGGTAAAGGGAAAGCTCCCATGGAAGAAATTCCTCAAACATTTGTGGAGTAGCAAGTCAAGGCATATTTGCATACTTCAAAGCAGATCAAACAAATATTGAGCAGAATGACTTCAGCACTAGACACTCATGAAGTTGCAACCTCTCAACCAGCTGAAGCTGCTCAGGTGACAACTGTGGTTGAAAAGACTTAATTTGAACAAACCCAAGTTAAGGAGAAGCCTTTCAAAAAGTTGAAAATCTCCATCCACGTTTCTACTATAGACTTGACTCATTCAGAGGAAGAGGATGAAAGAATTTCCCCTGTGCCTATTATAGTTGAAACTAGAAATGGTAATGATTTACATAATTTTACCAATGGTGGCAATGGAAAATATTCATCACCTCCTCTACTACCACAACCTTCTTCCCAGTCTGGCCCATCCTCTTATGTGTTACTTCTCTCATCAATTATAGCTTTATCTTCATTATCTGCGTGATCTATTGTGACACCTTTTCTGTCCCATCTTTACCAAGATGCCACTTGTCTTCCTGAATCTATTACACCTGTTTCTGTGGATATGCCCATTCCTTCATCTATCGTACAACCAATTTTCAAAATCCCATTGCATATTCCTTCATTCAGCTCAGTGTCATCCCCTGTGCCTAAGAAAACTTCAATAGTTTCACCATCATCACTCGAGGCCACTACTTTGCAAGTTTCATCTATTGAAACTTCTATTCCTGGCATTTCTTTAGCTCCTGAAGCAACTCCTGGTCATAATGTTACATCTTCTCCTTCCACCTCTCATATTACTATGACCATACCCTCTCACACCACAACTCAAACCTCTTCTCTGATATCCATAGGCATTAATATACCCCCCATTGATGAGATGAGGGATGAATTCAATGAAGATTTTGTGATATCTCTAGGAGAATACCGGTACAGTAAAGCTGATAAATCAATAGTGAAGAAGGGAATGAAGAGGGGCAGGGATTAGAGTGATATAGAAATTTCTTTGGTAAATGAGGTTGTATGGACCCAACGATCAGCTGACCCACAGTTTAATGCTACATATGTTGCATCTGTTCTAGGAGCCTTTACAGGTGCCAATTTTGATGTTGTTAATGCTTTAAATCGAGAGTTTGATAAACAGAAAGCAGAATTGTCAGTCTGAAAGAGGAATTGGAACAACTCAAGAAACGACATGAGGCTGAGCATGATGATCTTCAAGAGAAGAATGTTGCTCTTAATGAAGAACTGCAAAGAGAAAAGACTGTTAATGCCACTTTGGTTTAGAAGGTTGCATTGTTAGAAAGACAGTATGAAGATGCAACTGCAAGTGCAGCTTCATCTTTGTTTTCCAAGTTTTCCCAGGAATAATTTAAAGAGCTTGTCATTCGAACTAACAGGGAGCACTATGATTTGGTATGTGAGTTATTTAAAACTCTAGATAATATATTTGAAACTCACGTGGCTTTTGACAAGATGTCTGTTGTTTTGGAAAACCTAGTTGAGAAGAGACATCAATCTTCAAAGGCTTATGATGAGGTCACTGACTGGCAAAGATACAAGAAGGAAAAGCGAGATAATGTCACTTTCCTTACTAACTTCCAGTTCAAGAAAGTCAGAACTATTTTGCGAGCTTGGGAAGATTTAGATTAAACAATAGTTGAAGCCATAAAGAAAGCATAGGATTTTTGCAGCAGAAGATGGTATGCAGTTGATAATATTATGGATGAATTATCCTTTCCTACGATGATGCTTATTGAGAAAGCATGTCCACCTGGACTAATGATTGAGCAAGTAGAGGAGCAAAGGGATGAAGAGGTGGAAAAGATCAAGAAGCTTGACCACGTCAGCATACATGATGTAGATCAGTTGATCAAACAACCATTCGCAGTGGAAGGAAAGATCCACATCTTATTTTGGCATAAACTGGCTAAGAATGAAATTGAAGATCATAAGTGCAATGCCCAGCTTGGCATTGAATCTTCCAGTTACCCTGATATTGAGGAATTGCTACGTATTTGGAGGATGTGGAGAGGTTTCTTGGGATATTATCTTTGTTTAGGTTTTGACCCCCTTTAGGGGGGAATCTATTATTTGTAATGATTATTTAAGAGGATGATTTGGAATGTATTAAGGACCTTTTTGGTCTTTTGGAGGAAGGAAGACTGATACAGAAGATTGAAAAACACCTCCGTTTTTCCTAAGGTTTATGTAATTTTTTACAAATTTCCAAATAAATACAGTATTGTGGTTTCTTATCTCTTGTATTTGATTTGATCAAATTTTTTTTGACAGATCTTGTTTTTCTTGTTCCAAATGATCAGATGGTGTTGCGATTCATTTGTAATTAATTAATGTGTTTGCTCATAATTGAGATTTTTCTTTGTTATTGATCGATACACTAATAGAGCTCTAGGGATTTTATTCTTTAACTGTCTTTATTTATTTCTGCAAATGATTCAGCAGTGAAAGTATTATAGCTTATATGTTGGTTTTTCAACTAACATGTGCACATGCAAGTTATTTTGAATGATTTGATCTTAAGTTGCTATTATTTAATTTTCATTAAACAATTGTGATTTGAGTAAGAAGAGTATCATCTTGTTTACATTTATGTTAATGTGGTGATTTATTTGTTCTTTAAACACATCAAGACAACTTGTAATCAGCCCAATATCCTTTACAGAATAGTTTAGATCCAGATTAGGTTTTTTTTTCTCAGTTAGAATTAAGTTTTCTTTTTATTTCGATCAACACTTTGTTTTCCAGTCCGGGAAACAGATCCTCTATGGATCAAATCCAACCATAAGCCAGTGGAGGCTACAAAAGTATCAGTGGGAGATTACTATCCCAAACAACTCGAGGATAAAGCAATACTTGCGTGGGATTGCTTGAAGCCTTTGGTTGGGTTTTCTCCATGTGCTGCAAGCCTTAGACACCCTTATCAGCCACATACACAACTGTGGCTTCAACAAATGGCGCTAGAAGGAGGGCCATCACATCATGCCTAAATGAAACACACAGACACCTCCTCCAGCTAGAGATCCAATCATCACTCGTAGTCGCGCTAGCGTGTCTACCTCAGGGGAACAAGTAGCACAAGGTTCAGATGTCGTCCCATCCACTCCCGCACAAGTACAAAGCGCCCCGGGTAGCAAATACGTTCTTGTACCACCTACTCTAGGACCGATCACAGTTGAACAACTATTGAAGGGTAACTCTAACAACATAGCTGAAATTAGAAGAAATTACGATGAAGAACGTCTAACCCGTAATCTTCCCCAGAGCAATAATCAAAGCAATCTTAACTCGGGAGATTCAAACGCTAAAATAAATCTGCCTCTCCCTAGTGAACCGTCTACCCCGGGGTTAGATCTAGATTCACTTTTCCAAGAGTTGTCCACTCCTCGACCCACCATCCGAACATAAGGACTACCACTGTCTCCTCCCTCTCCCCCGTCTTCTTCATACCTATCGTCTGATTTTGAATCCTCGGCCTCGTCACAGGAACCTGTTCCTATGGCTGACGAAAGACATAACAAACCTTGGTTGGATGGAGATGTCGTCTCTGTTTTAGGTGATCAACACAGATTTCCTAAAAACCATGAGAAGTGGCTTCCAAATTCAATCCATATGACAAAATTTCTGTGGAATACCACATAAAATCCTTCATGCAAGCCATTAGACTTAGGAACTTCATACATGAAGACGTGGTTTGCAGATTGTTTCCTTACACCTTTGAGGGAAAGCTTATACCTGGTACTTTGCCTTAGAAGCTAGTTCCATCCCATCTTGGGATGTATTCTCTAAACTCTTCACTCAAAAGTTTGGGGATGACAAAACCCCAGAGGATTAGTCATAGAGCTCTCTTCCATGAAAACTAAGGGAAAAGAAAGAGTCAAAGATTACAATCAACGGTTTTCATATTTAAAGAATAGGATCCCGAGTACAGTACTCCCTGTCGAGGAGTTATTGGTAGCATACTACATTAAAGGTCTTCCAACCCAGATAGCCATGTGGGTTAACAGATTCCGTAAGGATTCCTTACAAGACGCCTTCTTTGAAGCAATACAGGTTGAAAGGGACATGTTCTGTCTCAAGGACCGTAATCCCACATCTGAGCAAGCATCTACCTCACATAGGAAAGTGATAGTTCTCCTAAACCCTCTGCTACTAATCAGGATCCATTCAACATGATTTAAGTGAAGAAGCTCCTCCAAAGAATGTCTAACGAGATGGTAGATCTTAAGAAGATAAACAATGAAAATTGTAATGTCCCAAGTCTGGTGTGCAGACCTGAACACTTTAATTCTGTAATTTTAATTAAACAATTCTGAAATTTTAATTGGTTCACACAGAGCTTTCTCGGATTGGGAAAAACAAGGGTTTCTTCTGGGAAATTTTGCAGAGGACAAGAAAGATCAGTGGGCAGCAAACAAAGAGATGTCAGACATGGAATTTCCTGTCCCGTAAAACATTTAGATCTGGTGCCATTTAGGGTTCAGAGACTGCACCGTGGAAACCTACTACCATGCTTCTAGGCAACCAAACCATGAAACTACAGAGAGTAGTTCGGTCTATTTCAACCAGAGGCCTCTGAAAAATTGCAGAGGTTTTTCCCAGCCTTAATGTAACATAAAAAAAGTATTTAGATAGTTTTCTGAGGTTCTAAAAATTTTAAGGAGTTTTGGGTGAATTTGGGGATTTCTGGCAGTTTTGGTCAAGGGAAACCCTGCGCAAAGGAGGATCCAAAAGGGTGGTACGACAAAAGAAAAGAAGGTTCAAGCATTCAACACATTTTAACATGTTCATCGTAATTCATATAAACAATACAGCTGCATGGGTAAATTCACAAGAATACTTATCTTCGAATGAAGCTTTCCGCAACCAGTTATGACGTTGCAACATTCCACCCAACCATAGGCCAGTGTGCTTCTTAATATCTCAGCAACACTGCCACCCCCGAGCTGGGCATGCTTTCCCCAAGGAAAAGGGAACTAGCAGGCTCACACATAGCCAAAGATGTGTCAATACTTAGTCAAGCCAAAGCTATGTTTGGGTTTATCAGAATGCCAAGGGGATGGAAAGGCTTGTTGCTAAACTAGTGATGATCCAGGAGGATACTGGTGGCCACCCACCTATTCCACTTGGACCCCCACCATTGTTTCTTTCAGTTTTCTATTTTCCTTAATTGTATCACAATTTACTATTTTTGGCAGTTTTGGGGTCCTAAACTTCCAAATCTGTTTTGAGGCCCTAAAAGACATTTTTTCGACATCGAATGGTCGGGAAAATATGAGTTCATTCTGGACTTAATATTTTATTTTTATGGGTGTATTCCTTGAATAGATCTTTCTAATGATGTATCATGTGCGTCGAACGGAGGTAGTATGCCAAAGTTATGACCCTGGGAAATTGATGTACCAAGTTACCCAACGGGGCCCACATTATGGCGTTTCACCTCCTAGGGTTAGGTTTTTGGATGTGTAGGGTTTCCATTGTTTCTCAATAATATATAGGACTTTGAGCGTCATTGTAATACAGATTTCAGAGGCATGTAGCCGCCACATCTCTTCTCAAAGATAAGCTACCAACACTCTAGCTAGTTTATTTCCATTATGTATGTAAACAAGTTTCAGTTCTTTGATTAATGAAATGAAGTGTTATTTCCGCTGCATCTTTGTTTCTATGGTTATTTGTGTATTATGTTGCGTTCCTACATAAATCTGGATCAGTATCCCAGATACTGAACCTGGGTCATGCCAAAAGTGCACTTGTCCAAATTGGCACACAACTTGTGATGCCGCAGCATTTGGAGGACCTGTCGGATGTGGTGGAGGTGCTCTTCCCAATTCTGGCTGAATATCAGGATGTCATCCAAGTACACTACTACAAATGAGTTGGTGAATGGTCGTAAGATGTCGTCCATCAGTCTCATGAAGGTTGCAGGAGCATTCATCAGCCCGAAAGGCATGACCAACCATTCGAAAAGACCCTCCCTAGATTTGAAGGCAATCTTCCACACATCGGTTGGTTCGATCGATACCTGGTGATACCCGGAATTTATGTCGATCTTGCTAAAATATTTTTCCCCTTTAAGCTGGTCCACGAGGTCATCAATCCGTGGGATCGGGTACCTATTTCGAACAGTGATCTTGTTCAGCACCCCATAGTCAATACAGAGTCTCCAAGTCCCATCCTTCTTCTGTACCAACACGATCAGGCTCCCACAGGGCGATGAACTTGGCCGGATGTGACCCTTCTGTAGCACCTCCTGAATTTGCCTCTTGATTTCATCATTCTCCAAAACAGAGCGTCGATAGATTAGTCCATTGGGAAACAATGCACTTGGGGTCAGGTTGATGGGGTGCTTGACCTGACAGTGCAGAGCAACCCTGTGGGTGAGGTGAATATGTCCCGATACTCCTCCACAACCTTGTCCATTTGTTGTTGTTGTGCGAATGGGCCCTGTCTGGAGGTCATGGCCATGATCTTCTTCTTTCCCTAAGGGCGGTGTTGCAGCTGCAACAATTTTCCCAAAATTCCAAAAATTTTAGGACTCTCCTTTTGCTTGGATTAGTTTGATTTTCTTCTTCGATTTGGTCTGAGAACTTTTCAGAAAGACTTTTCTTATGCTTACCGTTGGTTTTCAATTTTTCTAATGCTTAAAAAAACTCCAATGATCGATCAAACTTCATCATTTGCCTTTTAATCGCTTCCTTTGAATGCATTTGAAGCATGCCTCGATCGGAAGTTTTTTGGTTAAGTGCCCCGCCGATGTGGATGGATAATCGGTTTGGTTTTTGATTTTCTTTCTGACCCGTTGTTTTTCGCATCGGATGCTGTTTGGTTTTGCATCGAAACTATTTATCATTTCTTTCTCCGCCGTTGCGGGAGGAAAACTGCTTCCTCTTCTGATCATTGCTTTAACGTTTCGGACTCGTTTGTTATTTCCATCGATTCCATAAGTCGTGGGCTTCCGCCCTTGTGGCCGCGGGAAGCCTTTTCCTTTCGGCTGTCTAAGTCGTTTAAAACTCGCCATTGCGGAAGGTCGCGCCCTTTGCGCTTCCGCTGTTGCGGCTGCCGAAAGCGTTAGCTTTTTCGATCCTCTATTGTTTCCGCTTCCGATGTTGAACTCATTTTGCGGAGCGGTTTATCCTTTGTTCTTCCGCCATTGCGACTGCGGTTCTGCTTTTGTTCCAATGTTAGAAGTCCGACGTGCGGTTATTTTTTCACCCGGTTATTCCCCGACGTTGCGGACGGAGATATACTTACGGTTCCGCCGTTGCGGATAAAAGAAGTGCTAACCTATGCCGATGTGTTAATAGTTTTTCTTTCGATTCATACTTTACTTCCATTGCAGATGGATTTATCTTTTGCGGCTCTGCCGTTGAGGCTATCGTTTCACTATTGTCCCGACGAGTTAGTCTTTCGAGGTTCCGCTACATATGTCTCCATGGAGGGCTTAGCGCTTTGACCATCCGCCGTTGCGGAAGAGAGTATACTTTCAACCTCCGATTCAAAAGCTCTCCACCATCCGATCTTTTGCTCGCCCGTTGTGGTTGACTATATATACGGGGTCGAGGGGTTATTTTTCAACTACCGTTTCGACTGTCGCAAGCTGTCAAAATCGTGCTGTCACGCTCGCTCGGTCCCTCGTTTTCAATACACACGTCCAGGTGGAAACTGTAGAAGCTTGACCATCTTCGTCCCGCCATACACGCCGGATACACATCAGTGCCAGGTAGGCTTCTATTGCCTTTTCCCGTTCCTTTGGGTGTTTGGTGGTTTTGGTTTTCCACAGTTAGGTGTTGCGACTGTTTCTTTCCCCATAATTGCATGTATATATTGTGGTTCTTGGTGGCATTGCTATCCGTGGGGAGGGGCATTTTGACCGGCGTAGTAGTTTTTCCCCACCGCCGTTGTCGTGCGACCCTGTGCATAGAGGATGAGGGGGTTTGGTACAAACGACCGTTACGCTATCTGCACCAAACCACTCTGTATGGTAATGTTGTGGGTCGGAATAGGTTCACCGTGACCTTTTCTTTTAGGTTTGGACGGTTGGTCCTGATTTTATGCTACCTGCATCTTTTAAACCCCAGTCATTTTCACCTACACGGTTCTGCCCGACCCCGTAAGAGCTTAGCGTCGAATTCCTAGCCGACTGAAAGGGATATGACACTGCTCTTAGTTTATTGACCATAAGTGCGTGAGCATGGCGCCATTAAAAAACCTGCGTAACTACTACTGTCTTTCCCGCACAGCAAGACGACCATGGCGTCCGCAGAGAGCCAAATTTTGTTGCATATTAATGTAGATTTATTTCCGTCTTAAATGTGTCTGATAGAATTGTTTAATATCATACAACAGTGATAGCTTGCACGTTTTACTATATATAACTATTTTTCGTCATGCTAGTCATAGGCAGAGTCACTGAACACTGCACATTGTGTTTCAATAGTTCTTTTAGCTAGGCCATTTCAGTTTGTATACATGCATATATTTGCTTCATTGATTGATTTCTATCATGTTAAACATAGAAAAAATGACACACTGCACATTGATGTATCCAAGTTTGTCACTCAGCCAGAACGGCTTAATGTTACAATTTTATGGCAGGAAGAGTTCACAATGTCAAAGAGGCAAAAGAAGAAGGCCCCTGTGGTGGAGGAACAACCCGAAGTAGAAGTTGTCACTAAAACTGAATACATATACGAAGACACTAAGTGTATTTATGGTATTGAACCTGAATACCAGTGGGGGGAAATATATAGACTGATCACATGCAGAGAGGTTCCTGACATGGGCTTAGAAGAAGAGTCCATATATGCCAACATAGAAAGATCTTCACTGATGAAGATCGCCACTAGACTAGAGTTGTTCCCATGCTCTAAAGTAATCGGTTGGATTCTGCCCCGGGCAGATGTCACAACAATGATTCTGGAAAATGTTGAAAGACAGGGCTATGCTGCATATAGCCTTGGATATGTAGCATTGGCTTACCAACTGCCAGAAGCCCAAGTATTTTTATCTGATGATTGGCTGAACAACATTAGTATGGACCTGGTAGAGACTCTTAAAAAGATGATGTTGCAGGGAAAACATTACAGATACAGAACGACGGGTGATTACGATACAACAAGCTTAAGGGCCCCCTATAGGTTCATAGCTTTAATGCTGAACATGATTTTTGGAAGAGCACATGGCAGGTTCTTCAAGTTAGAGTGGATACCCATCATTTTTCATGTTGCAACCCAGGGGACATTTTTCAACTGGGCCAGCCTTGTATCAAATAGTATTTCAGCTTGCTTGGCTTCAGCTTTGGGAGGGGTGGCCCAAAAGAGGTCTGAATTCTATATGAGTTCCATACTGGTAGACTGTATATTGTGTAATCAGCCTTTCCCCGGACTTAGGTGCATCTGGGATAGGGAAAGAATGCCTGTCTATGCTGCCTATAAACCGTTGTGGGCACACAAATATCACAGCCATTATCGAGAAGTATGTGAACACTTCATCATGCCCTTATACACACTCATTTTCCTGAAGGAGTGTGATTGTATGTTAGAGGAGGCACTGCAAGTAATAGAGGAGTATGCAAACTACTATTTGACTGAAAATGGCCTGTACTTCAGGATGTTTGGAGGTTCAAGAGCACCTTCCCTGCTGCCCAAATACGCAACTGATTACATTATTCACAAGGAGGCAGTCAGACAAGTGTTCCTGGATGGAATATGCAGCTTTCTGTTTGAGTACAAGAAGACCGCCTATCCTCCTTTTCCTTTCAAGTTAGGAAGCTACAAGTTTACCAGAGTGAAAAAGGCTGATGAATTTGTAGAAGAGCTGGAAAAGTTCCATTTTGGAGAGATGCCCTTCTGTAGAAATGATACTCACGGTAAAGTAGCTGAACATTGCAAAACAAACAACGTGCATTTTGAGTATGCCCACCATTGGGATCGGGAAGAATCGATCTTCCGAAATGCAGTAAACATGACAGCCTTGAGAAGAAGGTTCGAGAAGAAGATCACCACCAAAGGTGGGAAGGGAGATGAACAAGCAAAGGCTGAGGAAGAAGCAAAGAGAAGAAATGAGGAAGCCCAGAGGTTGGCACAAGAAGCTCCAGGGTGGCTACACACAGAAGAAGAAGGAAAAAGGAAAGCTGCACAAGAGGCAGCTAGGAAGGCGGAAAAAGATGCAAAGACAGAAGAAGAAGAAAAGAAAAAGAAGCTGGATGAGGAGCTCCAAAAGAAAGAAGTTGAAAGGCTAAAGCTGACACAGACAGAGCAGTCAGCTTCTGAAACAGCTGTAGGACAGACCCAAGATGTGGAGGAACCCGAGGTTCAAGACCCACAAGTACCTGCTACCAGCACACCCATGGTCCCCACTCTCAAGCTGGTCCCTTTTGTGCAGAAAAAGGAAAAGAAATCCCTGATTTCAATACTGTTTTCTACGACAGGGCAACAAAGAGGATAGTGAAGAGAACAGAAAGGAAAATTGAAACGGGAGATCTGCCAGGAATAATGATATCAGATACGCCTGTTATGTTGGGAACAGACCAAGATCCAAGATTCACCATTAGAGCCGGAGTAGCACTAATTCAAGCTTTGGAGGATAATGTGGGTAAGATCATGACAAACTTGGAGCTATCTAAGAAATCCTCTGCTCAATTGAAAGACACCTTGAGGAAAGAGAGAGAGAGGAAGGCAATAGGCTGAAGCGGAAGTATGAAGACATGCAGAGGGAAATGAAGTCTTCTAAGGCTGAGTTGCAGCTCCTCCAGGCAGAAAAACAAGCTAGTGAAACTGCGCTGGAGAAAGTGCAGAAAGAGTGTCAAGAGCTAAAGAGTGAAAAGGAACAGCTGCTGGGAAAGGTAGAAGAGCTAGAAGAGTAGAAAAAGATCCTCTTGGAGGCCAATGAGTTGCACACCCAAGAACAGGAAAAGAAACATCAAGAGCAGATTTCCTCTCTAACAACTGCTCTGGAGGAAGCAAGGGAGCAGCGAGTTAACCTTCAACCATTCAAAGAGCATGTCTTGGCCCAGAAGGCTAAAATGCTGCAGCTACAAACTGCTATAGAAGGAGAGAGGTGCAGAGTACTGCAGATAGATAGCCGATTGGAGGAAATTTTGGAGACCTCCTCTTACTTTGTAGATCGATCTCACGACGTCCTCGAAGTCCTAACTACAAGAATGGAAAAGCTGGAAAACAATGAAGAAACTCCAGCAGAACTGCCATCAAAGGATACACAGGCCCTCAAGCGGGATTATGACTTGTTGGAATTCGCTATAAATACCGCGGAGGATTTCAAAAAAGCAATTAAGAAGACGAAAGGAGCATGCACCGAGTTTTTCAGAAGGCTTCTCGTTACCTACAACCGGTGCCAGATAGAGGCCGAGCAGAGGCTTGAGGTTTTCCCATATCACAACGCCTTTGTAGAGTTGTTGCAGAAGAGATACCAGGAGGAGGAAGCTAAAGTACAGCAGATTAAAGCCCTGAATGATCAGATCTTGAGGAGCGAAGTAGATCTTTTAGCTATCAGCGTGCAGCTTCTAGAGGATCAACTTCGATTGAGTGCAGCCAGGATTGAGGCTATAAAGAACCAAATTGCTAAGTTCGAGATAAATATTTAGTTTTTAGAGCCTTGTGCATTTGAGGGCATTGCATCTGAAGCTTCGGCATGGAAGAAATTTCTAGATGCCCAAGTGGGACCCTCCTCGTGAAGGATTGGTCACTTTGGTAATGTGTAACATTTTGTAAAAACATTTGAGAAAAGTCAAGCGTTGGGAAACGAAGAGTTGGGAAGCCCAAAGGTTACTTTGGGCAGCCCAACCGTCTCACCCTTTTGTATAAATGTAATAGACTAAGAGGGAAAAGGGCCTTTTTCCCAGTTAGACATGAAAAGCTATATTGTAAGAAGAACTATTTCTCTTTGCAATAAAGAAGTATTGTTTGCCTGTTGGAGGAAGATTGGTGGCACTTTCAAATGTTATGCTGTGGATGGCTGAAAGATGAACTATTTTGTTTTTCCAGTGTTTTGTCCATTAACCGTGAGATCGTTCTAACTCTCAGAACCTATGTTCTTGTTTAAATGATTTCTGGTTTATTTTGTGGATTACCACCATGAGTAATGTATGCTGTTCATAAAACAATTAGCTATCTAATTGTTGAAATATCTTTAATCATTCATGTGTTGTAGGAAGAAATATCAGCTATCTGTAATTTCTCTTTATGATACATGCACAATTCACATTACTCACAAATAAGTTAAAGTTTGCTCCCCAGGGATAGATAGATAGATAGATAGGTAGATAGTTAGTTTTATTTCTGCATATGTGATTTAGATGCTTGCGAGTCCTAAGACGAGAGGTAAGAACCTGGGCATCACATTGTGAACGCTCCTTGTATCTTTATCATCCTGCATGGTTAATTAGGCATTTGCATATCATACTTAAGTCAAAAAATACAAAGATATACACGGTGGACTGGGCCGCAACCGGTAAAACCTTTGTTTTTGTTACTTTGACCTACGGTAGTCAGACCGCAAACTGAATGGATTCCCCATACCAAACAGTCACGGGCTAGTTGGGAACGTTGACTGGGGAGAATCCCTTTCTATTGTTGCCTACGAATTTCCAGGCCTCAATAGTTCTGGTGCTAGAAGGAGCGCCGCCAGTGCATGGCTGGTCGTGGAAACTTATTTTCCCAAGATTACCTTACCAGCAGATGTTTTGAAGCTTGTAACCTGACCCAAGTACTTACAGGTTTCGGTTATACCTTTGAAGTAAGAAAGCCTATTCTCACCCTACGTTGCTCTTTACTCAGACTTTGTTCCTTTACCTGTGCTCATGGCTGGTGTAATTGTGAATCAGCCCAACCTCATCTTTTGCACCCTCATCTTTCTTTTCGTCCACCTGATCTTGCAAAGGTTCAACCAAATCGAGCCCTAACTCTTTATACCCCACCCTCGTTGGGGACATGCAAAGAAACTGGATCGAGAAAGAGCAGATTGCTTCGATACCACTGATCTAGATTTATGTAGGAATGCAACAGAATACACAAATAACCATAGAAACAAATATGCAGTGGAAATAACACTTCATTTCATTAATCAAAGAACTGAAACTTGTTTACATACAAAATGGAAATAAACTAGCTAGAGTGCTGGTAGCTTATCTCTGAGAAGAGATGTGGCGGCTACATGCCTCTGAACTCTGTGTTACAATGAGGCTCAAAGGGCTATATATTATTGAGAAACAATGGAAACCCTACACATCCAATAACCTAACCCTAGGAGGTGAAATGCCAGAATGTGGGCCCCGTTGGGTAACTTGGTACATCAATTTCCTGGGGTCATAACTTTGGCAACTACCTCCGTTTGACGCGCATGATACATCGTTAGAAATATCTATTCAAGGACTACATCCATAAATAGTAAATATCAAGTCCATAATGGACTCATATTTTCCTAACCATTCAATGTCGAAAAAACGTCGTTTAGGGCCTCAAAACGGCTTCGGAAGTTTAGAACCCAAAATCTGCCAAAAATAGTAAATTGTGCTACAATTAAGGAAACTGAAAAACTGAAAGAAACAATGGTGGGGGTCCAAGTGGAATTGGTGGGTGGCCACCAATATCATCCTAGATCATCACTAGTTTACCAACAAGCCTTTCCATCCCCTTGGCATTCTAATAAACCCAAACATAGCTTTGGCTTGACTGAGTATTGAAATATCTTTGGCTATGTGTGAGCCTGCTAGTTCCCTTTTCCTTGGGGAAATCATGCCCAACTCTGGGGTGGCGGTGTTGCTGATAGATTAAGGAGCACACTGGCCTATGGTTGGGTGGAACGTTTCAGTGGCATAGCTGGTTGCGGAAAGCTTCATTCGAAGATAAATATTTTTGTGAATTTACCCATGCAGCTATATTGTTTATATGAATTACGATGAACATGTCAAAATGTGTTGAATGCTTGAATTAAATGTAATTGCTTCTGCTAAATGTTAATTCTTTATGCCTATGTGTATCTTGGTTCAATGCATTTTATTTTATGTTTTATTTATCATTCCTCCCCCCTTAGGAAGCAATGGTCTCCATTGCGTTGAGTTCCTCCATGAGATGAGGAAACTTCTGCTGAACTTGGTCCCTGGTGAAGGAGTTGGCCTTCTTTGACAACTAGATATAGTTGGATCTTCTACTGGCGGGTGTTCTTGATCTGTATGTCCGTAATCAGATCAATTGTGGCTTGTTCCATGCACTCATGGTTTAACTCTGTTGGTGTGAGTTGTTCTACCACGTTTAATGTGTCCAATAGAGGTGGAAAGTAGGGCCGAAGGCATTCCACATTGAACATTGGGTGCAGACTAAGGAATGGTGGAATACTGAGCTCGAAGGAATTGTCTCCGATAGCCTTGGTGATGGTGTATGGCCCATATCGGAGCAGGCGAAGCTTGCAGTGGGGTCGAGCGAGGTGCTCCTTATGCAAATGTAGCCACACTTCGTCGCCCACCTGGAAGTTGTGTTGCACCCAATGATGATCATGTCATTGCTTTTACTTAGCATTGGATCTGTCCAATATGTCATGAACCTGTTGGCGAATGTGCTGAATGCACTCAATGAAGATGTTCGCCTTGGAAACTTCAGACTTGACATGAGTCGAATCAGCCTAAGTAGCTACAATGGCATCGCTACATCAATGGGACATGGTGGCTGGAATCCCAAGCCCACCTAAAAGGGGTTGTGGTCAGTTGAGTTGTGGAGGGCCCGGTTATAGCTATGTTATACATAGGACAGGCTCTCATCCCACATGTGTGGCTGCTTTGAGTTGTACATGCGCAAAATGTGTACGATCATCTTGTTGACAACCTCTATCTGGACATCAGTCTGGGGATGGAAAACTGTGGATTTTGTGAGCTTGGTGTCTAGCATTGACCATAGGCTAGACTAGAATGTACTAAGGAACCTGCTGTCCTGATCTGAGATTATAGACTGTGGGATCCCAAAGTGTACCCACACTCGTTAAAAGAAGAGTTTAGCAGTGGCTTCTGCTGTGATATTCTTCTTACAGGCCGCCATTATGGCCATATTTGAGAATCTGTCGACGACCACGAACACACAGTCATTTCCATGCTTAGTAGAAGGAAGGCTCAACATGTAATCCATGGAGATGGATTCCCAAGGTCAGCTAGGGGTAGGCAACGGAGTATAGAGGCCTTGCTTCTTGATGGACGGTTTGGCAATGGCGCAGGCAGTGCAGGATCGAATGTACTTCCCAACATCATGTCAAAGGTTCGGCCAATAGAAATACTTCTGCAGTACTTCCACTGTTTTCTCAACCCCAAAATTCCCAACAACCCGATTGTAGTGTGCTTCCCAAATCATCTTGGCACGCTCGCTTGAAGGAACACAAAGGTGTCCCATGTGACATAGTAGTGCATCCTGGAGGTGAAAATTTGGAACTTGGTTTCCCTCCAAGAGCGTCCTGTATGTGTAGCTGAATTCTGGATCGCTCTGGTATAGAAGCGGCCAATCAGTCTCATGCCCACAAGCGTGGAGCACGGTGGTTATCGCCACGATCGTTGGTCGACTGAGGAAATCTGCAACATTGTTGGTGCTTCCCTTCTTGTACTTGATGTTCAAATGAAATTGTTGTAGATATGTGGACCACTTCTGATGGCGATCATTCTGTAACTTCTCTTCTGTCTGTATGAATTGCAAGGGTCGGTGGTTTGTGTGGATGATCGTTTCCTTCCCCAAAATGTAATGCTTCCATTGTCGGCAAGCATGTACAATGGAATACATCTCTTTGTCATAAGTGGGATATTTGTGGACTATGTCTAATAGTGTATCACTATGATATGCCATTGGATGCCTTTGTTGAGTAAGGACTGCCCTAATAGCATAGTCAGAGGCATCTGTCTCAATCTCAAATGGTTGTTGCAAGTCTAGTAATGTGAGCACTAGGGCACAACAGAGGTGATGTTTCAATTCTACAAACGCCTTCTGTTGAGTTTCTGACCAAAATTTTTTTGCTTTCGCTCCTCCCTTGGTGACTTGACTCAAAGGCCAAGTGATATGAGAGTATCCCAACACGAACCTGTGGTAGAAATTAGCAAGACCCAGAAAGCTGTGAAACTCTGTTAGAGTAGTTGGGGTTGGCCAATCCTCAATGACTTGGATATTGGTTGGATCCACATGTACCCCACACTCATCAATAATGTATCCCATATATTGAACGTGGGTCATGCCAAAAGTGCACTTGTCCAAATTGGCACACAACTTGTGCTTCTGTAGTGTTTGGATGACCTATTGGATGTGGTGGAGGCGTTCTTCCCAAGTCTGGCTAAATATCAGGATGTCATCCAAGTACACTACTACAAATGATTTGGTGAATGGCCGCAAGATGTCGTCCATTAGTCTCATGAAGGTTGCGGGAGCATTCCTCAGCCCAAAAGGCATGACCAAGCATTCGAAAAGGCCCTCCTTGGCTTTGAAGGAGGTCTACCACACGTTGGTTGGTTCGATCGGTCCCTGGTGATACCCAAACTTTAAGTTGATCTTGCTAAAATATTTCGCCCCTTTAAGCTAGTCCAGGAGGTCATCAATCCGTGGGATCGGGTACCTATTCCAGATAGTGATCTTGTTCAGTGCCCGATAGTTAATACAGAGTCTCCAAGTCCCATCCTTCTTCTGTACCAACACGATCGAGCTCCCACAGGGCGATGAACTTGGCCGGATGTGACCCTTCTGTAGTAGCTCCTGAATTTGCCTCTTGATTTCATCATTCTCCATAACAAAGCGTCGATAGATCGGTCTATTGGGTAGCGGCGCACCTGGGGTCAAATCGATGGGGTGCTTGACCTAACAGTGCAGAGGCACCCCTATGGGTGAGGTGAATATGTCCCGGTACTCCTCCATGACCTTGAAAATTTGTTGTTGTCATGCAGAGGAGCCGTTTCTAGAGGTCGTGGCCATTATCTCTTTCTTTCCCTAAGGGCAGATCATCAAGAAAACAAATTTCCCGGTTTTGGAAATGAGCTTACTGCATTGTTTTGCAGTAACCAAAGAGATAGTGGTAGGAGGTGGTACCTTCGGTATTCTGTGCAACTTATTTCCAAAAGTAACAATAACAACGTGAGGCCGGCACTCATACACAACATGTCACTTCCATAAGTATGGTTGACCTAATAATACATCACAAACAACAAGATGAGCAATATCACATAATACCTCATCGGTGAAGGGCTTGATGCTATAGGGAAGGCGGCACTGTTGTCTGACGCGGAGATCCCGTCCTTGGTGAAGCCACCCGATGGTGTACGGCTGCGGGTGTGTTGTGGTCAGAAATCCCAACCACCTCATGACCTATGCTGAAATGAGGTTCATTTGGCTCCCACTGTCAACAATGAACTATAGTGGGGAACCCTTTACCCACATCTAGGAGTGGAAAAGATGCTCCTCCTCCTCTGAATCTTCTGGTTCTTCCTTTTGGATCTTCGTGGTGGCAATGGTGGCATTGGGATCTGCATCAATAATCTTCTTCGCTCTGTCATTCCCCTTCTCAGATTTTGATTTAGTGTCTCAGAGTATGCATTTGATTCGAAAGCCTTTATCTCGGCCACCAGTGATTGCTTGGCCTGACACTCACTTCTATTGTGAGTGGGGCTCTTATGGAACTCGCACCACTTTCCCGCTTCCTTCTTTGGCTTCGTAGTGTTTCTCCTTGCTTGTGGCTTTGGCAAGTTGTCTTGAGTCGCCATGCCTTGGCTGTGTCTTTGGTTCTGCATTTTGGGGGCACCTTTCACTTACTTCTGATTCGCAGATCCAAAGTCTCGCTTTTTCTGTTTGAATTTTCACTCAATTTTGGCAGCATACTGGTATGCCGTACCAAGCGAGGAGATGTCGAGGAACTCCATTTCCTCCTGAATGTATATGTGCAGACAAATGTGGTGCTTCGGCACCAAATGTTTCTCTGAATCTTTGATACCCAACTTGATGTGCAGGGTATGGAACAGATTCGTCATTTCATGCACATCTTGATCTCTTTGTTGCCATAGCGTAGTCCATTGTATGTACTTGTCCTCATAGCTCTCCACGGGATAATATTGTCCCTTTATGGCATCTCGGAAACAATTCCAAGTGGGTACGACTGAGAACAGAGAGGGTTCCTCGTTGTGCTTTCTTTCACAGTAGGTTTCCCACCAGTCCTTGACATGGGGGGCGGCTTTGAGTATTGAAAAAGTAATCTTTTCCTAGTCGGAAAAGTCATGAACCGAGAAATATCCTTCTAATAGATTCAACCATATATCTACGGTGTCTACATCTATTCGACCATAAAATATGGAAATGTCAAAGTTTACTTGTACCTTAAAAGGGGTTGCACCTCCATAGTGGTTGCTAGATGCAGATGCACCGCCAGTGGGAAGTTGTTGAAGGATCTGGGCGAAGTTATCCATCATCATGTTCCTTTGTTTTTCAAGGGGCTCCTCAAGCAAAATTTTGATAGGATCTTCTGTGCCCTCATCTTTATTTTCATCCCCCATGGGAAACCGTCGGTATTTGCAAGGCTGATCTTGCAAAGGTTCAACCAGATCGAGCCCTAACTCTTTATACCCCGCCCTCGTTGGGGACATGCAAAGAATGATCGAGAAAGAGCAGATTGCTCTGATACCACTGATCTGAATTTATGCAGGAGTAGAACAGAATACACAAATAACCATAGAAACAAATATGCAGTGGAAATAACACTTCATTTCATTAATCAAAGAACTGAAACTTGTTTACATACAGAATGGAAATAAATTAGCTAGAGTGCTAGTAGCTTATCTCTGAGAAGAGATGTGGTAGCTACATGCCTCTGAACTCTGTATTAAAATGAGGCTCGAAGGCCTATATATTATTGAGAAACAATGGAAACCCTACACATCCAAAAACCTAACCCTAGGAGGTGAAACGCCAGAATGTGGGCCCCATTGGGTAACTTGGTACATCAATTTCCCGGGGTCGTGACTTTGGCATACTACTTTCGTTTGACGCACATGATACATCGTTAGAAAGATCTATTCAAGGAGTACATCCATAAACAAAAAATATCAAGTCCGAAATGGACTCATATTTTTCAACATTCGATGCCGAAAAAAACGTTGTTTAGGGCCTTAAAATGACTACGGAAATTTAGGACCCGAAAAATGCCAAAAATAGTAAATTGTGCTACAATTAAGGAAACTGGAAAACTGAAAGAAACAATGGTGGGGGTCCAAGTGGAATAGGTGGGTGGGCACCAATATCCTCCTGGATCAGATACATTATTGATGAATATGGGGTACATGTGGATCCAACCAAGATCCATGTCATTCGAGATTGGGAAGTGCACTACAGTCGGAAGCAAGCCAAGATGATTTGGGAAGCGCACTATAGTCGGGTCGCTAGGCATTTCAGGATCGAAAAAATAGTGGCAGTACTGCAGAAGTATTTATATTGGCTGAACCTTCGAGAGGACGTTGGAAAGTACATCCAATATTGCACTACTTGCACCATTGCCAAACTGTCCATCAAGAAGCAAGGCCTCTATACTCCGTTGCCTACCCCTAGTCGACCTTGGGAATCCATCTCCATGGATTACATGTCGGGCCTTCCTTCTACTAAGCACAACAACGACTATGTGTTCGTGGTTGTCGACATATTCTCAAAGATGGCCATAATGGCGGCATGCAAGAAGAATATCACAGCAGAATCCACTGCTAAACTCTTCTTTGAACAAGTGTGGTTACACTTTGGGATGCCACAATCTATAATCTCAGATCGAGACAGCAGGTTCCTTAGTACATTCTGGTCTATCCTATGGTCAATGCTAGACACCAAGCTCACAAAGTCCACAGCTTTCCATCCCCAGACTGATGGCCAGACTGAGGTCATCAACCGAATGATCGTACACATTTTGCGCATGTACAACTCAAAGCATCCATGTACATGGGATGAGAGCCTCCCCTATGTACAACATAGTTGTAACCGGGCCCTCTGCAACTCAACCAACCACAACCCCTTTCAAGTGGGCTTGGGATTCCAACCACTATGTCCCATTGATGTAGCCATGCCATTTGCAGCTACTCAAGTTGGTTCAGCTCATGTCCAATCTAAAGTTTTTAAGGCGAACAGCTTCATTGAACGCATTCAACACATTCGCCAACAGGTTCATGACATATTGGATAGATCCAATGCTAAGTACAAGTAGCGGCATGATCAACATTGGGTGCAACACAACTTCCAGGTGGGCGACGAAGTGTGGCTACATTTGCATAACGAGTGCCTCACTGGACCCCACCGCAAGATTCGCCCGCTCCAATATGGGCCATACACCATCACCAAGGCTTTCGGGGACAATGTCTTTGAGCTCAGTATTCCACCATTCCTTGGTCTGCACCTAGTGTTCAATGTGGACTGCCTTCGACCCTACTTTCCACCTCTACTGGACACATCAGACATGGCAGAACAACTCACACCAACATAGTTAAACCCTGACTGCATGGAACAAGCCACAACTGATCAGATTATGGACACACAAATCAAGAACACCCGCCAGCAGAAGTTCCAGCTATATCGAGTTGTCAAAGTAGGCCAACTCCTTCACCAGGGAAAGTGGCTCACTAGAGACCAAGTTCAGCAGAAGTTTCCTCATCTCATGGAGGAACTCAACGCAATGGGGACCATTGTTTCCTAAGGGGGGAGGAATTATCCAGGAGGATATTGGTGGCCACCCACCTATTCCACTTGGACCCCCACCATTGTTTCTTTCAGTTTTCCAGTTTCCTTAATTGTAGCACAATTTACTATTTTTGGCAGTTTTTGGGTCCTAAACTTCCGTAGCCGTTTTGAGGCCCTAAACGACATTTTTTTGGCATCGAATGGTTGGGAAAATATGAGTTTGTTTTGGACTTGATATTTTCCATTTAATGATGTAGTACTTGAATAGATCTTTCTAATGATGTATCATGCGCATCAAACGGAGGTAGTATGCCAAAGTTACGACCCTAGGAAATTGATGTACCAAGTTACCCAACAGGGCCCACATTTTGGCGTTTCACCTACTAGGGTTAGGTTTTTGGATGTGTAGGGTTTCCATTATTTCTCAATAATATATAGGCCTTCGAGCCTCATTGTAACACAAAGTTCAGAGGCATGTAGCCACCATATCTCTTCTCAGAGATAAGCTACCAACACTCCAGCTAGTTTATTTCCATTATGTATGTACACAAGTTTCACTTCTTTGATTAATGAAATGAAGTGTTATTTCCACTGCATATTTGTTTCTATGGTTATTTGTGTATTATGTTGCATTCCTGCATAAATCTAGATCAAGTGAGCTCAACCATAGAGCTATAGACACCTGCACAAGATTTGAATTGGCTTTTCCAACACATACACATCCAACACGAGGAATCATCCCCTTCTCTGTTGTGCAGTCCCTCAGGATATGCATCCCCTTCCAGTGCTATTCAGGATATGCAGTAAGGAATAATTAGCCCTCAAGATATCTCAGTGAGGTTCCTCATGCACTAGACTTATCAGGAAAATTACCTCTTCCAGTCTTAATTGATTTAGACCAAATCAAAGAGTATAGCAACTCAGACCAAGGAAAGAGTGCACATACAGCAAAATACCAATTGTCGATCCTTTGGAAAATGTTGGGAAACCCAAAAACAGATTTACAGATGGAGAAAACACCAGGAAGAGAAATACGATTTCAACAATCGTTTAATGACTTCCTAGGGCCAAAATCGACCTATGCAAAAACCCAAATTGTGTTTTTGATTTCTGAAGGTGACAATGGCAATACGAGAGCCAAAACGACTGCCATAAACCCCAAAATCGTGAATCTAGCTTCTTGGCCACTCAGCAAGGTAAAAATGGTGCCCAACCATTAGAGAATCCATGACAACACGAGAGAAAGTAAATCTTTCTTGCCCACTTGTTGAATAATAACCAAAACAAATTTCTGGGCATGCAAATATGAGGAAAATGAGCAAAAACATGAATGATAATAGACAGAGAACTTCAGTTACATGAAGAAAGCCAACGTGATGGAGAATGGGTCAAGAAAATGGAAGGAATGGGTGAGTAATGGCTTGGGCATGCATTCCCAAGCATTTACTTTCCCCACAAGTCAGAAAAACGTTTTCCAAAATCTGATGACTTATTCAATTCGAATTTCTAACTGCCATACTCTTCCCCATTCCCATGCATTAACTAACACAACCATATTTTGGAAGAATTAAATGATTGGGAACAAAAGACAAAATGGGTAGTTGAGGGTTTGATGGGTTCTCCCTTTGACATTTGGCTTTTCCCCATTGGCCCCAAAGGTTAAATATTTCCCCCTCCTTATCCTTAGGAAAATCATGCCCTTTTCATTATGGTTGCATTGACATAGCTGGTTGTGGGTATTTTAATTAAAATGCATAATTACATGATGCCAAAAATTATATTTTGTCGGCTAGCACGAAATACCGTCGACAACGATTTTCATAGCCGGAACATAAAACGTTAAATAGATGGTGGGGATTTTTCCTTTAGCTCCACACCACGATTAATTACAATATATACATCATATACATTTAATGCAAATGGGGTCAATAGCGGGGTGTTACATTGAGTTTACAGAACTTGTTTTACATCAGTTTTGGTAAAACTAGTTATTAAAAGCTAGTAATCTAGCTAGGGTCTTAAAAAAACTATTAAATCAACTTAAATCCATTTCTGTAAAACATGAGATTTATAACATAGATAAATATAAGTTCTCTAAACATAAATACTTATTTCAATCACTTCCGTAGCATAGGATATTTATTACATCACTCATATTCACTCAATCCTCCCATACACTGATAAAATAGGTCCTTTTTATGAAACTGAGACAATATTCTTTAGGGTTTGAGATATCTCGACCTAATAAATGTAGTGTTAAGAATATAATGACACTACATAACAAAAATTACATTATTGATTGACCATTACAAATATTCTTCCAAAATTAAGGGGTAGGAGGCCCGAATCATGACCAGCAATGGGCTGTGATCATAAGTGAAGCATGGGATTCACTGGAGCTTGACTTGAACTTGATGGAGGCTGTAATATACTTCTGGAATAAGCTTCACTGGCTGACATTAGCACTCCATAGAACTGTAAGAGATAGAAAGGGAGATGGAAGAGAAGGGAGGAGGGGTTTGGGGATCATCACCCAATGGTCTGAGACACAACACTCAGAGAGTATGCTCACATAGCATAAACACAATATCAAAATCATCAAAAAATGAATAATGGAGATGGAATATTTCTTTTATAGAATTAATGTTGACCTGTTGAGCAAGTTACTTGGCTTGGTGACTTGTGAGAATAGGTCACCCATGAGTGGACATACTTTCCTTTCTTTTCTTTGCTTTGTCTTTCCTTATTTTTCCTCTTTTTCTGACTTTCCTTCTTTTCTGAACTTTCCTGCTTTTCATACTTTCCTGCTTTTCCTATTTTATCCTGCTTTCCTTGTTTTATCCTGCTTTCTGGATTTATGCTACTTTTCCTGAAATATTACTCTTTTCTCATTTTTGGACTCAAGTGCTTACTTGACTTGGAAAGTTTATCATTTAATTGCATAATTAATAAAAATATTAATTGCAGCAATAATATTAAATGCTCCATAATTATTTATTCCAAGTGGGTAGCAAGTATGGATAAAATTAAATGCACACTCCTAATTAATTAATTGCCTCATCTTAACCCCTTATTAATTATTTAATTCAATCTGTCACTAGGATCCATGGGGTTCGATCTATTTCATGGTGCTGTCAAAATGGGAACATGACAAAAATCAATCTAATAATCGAGGATTTAATAGGCCACCTTTTAGGAGGCCCACCCAACCTCAGAGTCCACCACCTTCGAATCCTAGCGAGGGATTCACCTCAGAAGAGATTTTTTCTGTCTTGAAAGCCTTAGCTGCAACAACACCAGACATTCCCGAGTCCTCTTAAGACCAGTCCACTCAATATTCACAATGCCCCCGAGAGGAAGAGGAAGATGACTAACAGGTAAGCTCTCTGAGCTTCTTTTCAGAAGAAGAAGAAGAAGAAATCGACACAATTTTAACCTACACACACACAATACCAGGTCTAAAGGGCCACCTCCTCAAAGTCATCACCTCCGACATAGACCCCTAACAAAGGCAAGACTCAAACTCAGAAGGACACCCTCATTCCTGAGCCAGAATACAACTTGGCCGAGGACCTTAAAAGAGTCAAAGCAAACATATATTTATTTGATCTTCTTAAAATCCCTTCCATAAGCGATTCCTTACCCAAAAGCATGATCATAAAGCAACCCTGAGAAGCTCAAAATAATAATTTTGACTCTGCTCCCCGACCAAACCATCCAAAACCCTGAAGCAATGGCACTCCTCCCTTCTTACTTACCTTTGAAATATTTAACATGAACGTGCATAACTATATGGTAGACTTAGGTGCTTCATCCAATGTTATGCCCCTTTCTGTGTGTAAGAGGCTCAATGCCACCTGGGAAACATGTCCTATTCAAATTATGCAATTAGATATATCCAAGGTTAAAGTTGTGGGGAGATTGAGGAATGTTCTTCTCATATTATCTGCTGATCCCGGGATTCATCAGACTATTGACATTGTGATTGCATATATTCTAGAGACTTATGGTATGTGGTTGAGTCGAGATTGGTCAAAGAAACTAAAGGGCTACTTTGCTACTGATTGGTCTCACCTATGGTTTCCTCTTAACGGGCAGCCTAACAAATTCAAAGTTGACAAGGAACAATTCATGAAACAAATTGTAACTGATCTCAACGATTCCAATGAATCTGTCTCCTTCTTTAGTAATCAAATTGAACATTTCACATTTGACACTTTCTTTGGAGACCTACCTGCTGATGTCTCACCAACAGAAAATGAGCAGAAACACTCTTAGATAACTCATCTTACATTTGTCCCATTTTCTAGCAATGTTGTTCATAATGTATATAATGTAAATACCAATTTCAGAATTGATCCTATAGTTTGGACCTTGTTTTTTGACGGCTCTAGGTCAAAGGAAGGAGCAGGCACATGATGTGTGTCAATTGATCCGAAAGGAATCAAAATGATGATCGCATGTAGGTTGGAATTTGAATGCACCAATAACGTCACTGAGTACAAGGCATTGGTCCAAGGACTTAGAAAAGCTATCAATATGCGAGCTAAAGCAATTGAATGTGTAGGAGACTCAGAAATCATAATGAAACAGGTAGGCAATCAAATACATTGTTTTTCTCCGTGCTTAGTGAATTATTAGAAATTGATCAAGGATATGACTAATTCCTTTTCAACATTTAACATTAAATCCATCCCTAGATCAGAGAACTTTGACGTAGATTTGTTAGCCAATACTGCATCCAGAATGATCCCGCTTGAAGGTTTGTCTCCGAAAACTTTCTCTATTGAATTGATGTACAGGTCTTCAATACCAGACAACGTCACAAGATGGAAAGTGTTCGATGACGAACAACAGATACTGGACTTCCTGTCAGCCCAGGACACCTTCGTAGGTATGGTTATTAATGAAACTGACCATGAAAAGTTGTTATCTGACCCTTCCAATATTATCCCCAAGTATGTCATTAATTTAGAAAAGTTTTACGACTTTCAAGATAAATTCAGACAAACGACCAACTGCAAGACCCAGAGCTCAACCCTTAATTTTTCCCATGTCAATCTGGGAACAGAGCAAGAACCCCGATGTATCAATCTTGGAATTCATTGTTCCCATAAGGAATGAAGAAACTTCATTAGACTATACAAGGAATTTAAAGACGTTTTTGCTTGGACATATGATGAACTCAGGACTTTCGACACTACTGTCATGCATCATAATATCCCTATGAAGCTTGAATTAAAGCCATATCAATAGAAGTTGAGGAAAATGCACCCCAGTCTAGAACCTTCTGCCAAGAAAGAACTCGACAAGCTGCTCTCGACCAGGATCATCTTTCCCGTCAGGCACACGTAGTGGATAGCCAATTTGGTACCTGTTCGCAAGAAGAATGGGGAAATCAGGCTCTCAATGGACTTTAGAAACCTGAACCGGGCTTCTGAGGAAGATAACTATCATGTTCCTCCAATGGAGCAGATTCTTTAGAAAGTAGCTGGATCTGAGATGTTTTCATTATTAGATGGTTTTTCAGGTTACAACCAAGTCCTAGTTGCGCCCAAGGATCAACTCAAAACCTCCTTCCAAACCACGTGGGGAACATTTGTGTATAGACGAATGCCATTTGGATTAATAAATGCGGGAGCCACATTCCAGAGAGCTATGGACATAGCTTTCAGGGGCTTGATCCATAATTTTGTCGTTGTGTATTTAGATGATGTAACAATTTACTCTAAGAAACGACAAGATCATTTATTTGCTTTAAAACAGGTATTCGAGAGATGCAAGAGATTCGACATTTCCCTCAACCCCAAGAAGTCCGTCTTTGCGGTAACAGAAGGTAAGTTGTTGGGTTTCGTATTCTCAAAGGAAGGTATGATCATCGATCCAGAACACGCTGAAGAAATATCCAAGATTGGCCTCCCTAACTCTCGTAAGGAAATGCAGTCATTCTTGGGTAAGATCAATTTTGTTCGTAGATTTGTTCCAAATTTTGCTCAAGTTGTTAAACCCTTGCAATTTCTAGTAAAAAAGGATGTACCATTCAAGTGGTCTGATGAACAAACAAATGCATTTACTGAAATTCGGAAATTCATAGCAAAAGCACCTGCTCTTATGCCCCAGATTTTAGTAAAGATTTTATTTTGTATACATATGCTACTGAATTTTCTTATGCAGCTATCCTAACATAGAAAAATCATGAGGACGCCGAGATCCCCAATTCCTTCATGAGTTCGACATTCAAAGGGGTTGAATTCAATTACTCCCAGGTTGACAAACAGGCCTACACAGTATACAAATTAGTAAAACATTACAGGCCTTATCTTTTGAAGTCAAGTACTAAGGTGATTGTCCCTTATGCAGTCATTCGCAACGTCCTCATCCAAAAGGAGTTGGGAGAAAAGAGAGATCACTGGATGACCACCCTTCAAGAATATGATCTGGAGATCAAGCCTACAAAGATTTTCAGAGGACAAGGTTTGTGTCAGCTCACTGCCCATTCAAACGACCCTGAACATCAACACACTGATTGGGAACAAGAAGAGGTTACTCCTACAGGTTTTGTTAATGCACTTGAAACTGCGGCATCTGAATGGTATGATCACATCAAATTCTTTCTTCATAATGGGCTTGCTCCTGAAACCTTTGATCCCAAAAAATGTAGAGCATTAAGGCTGAAATCAGCTCCTTATCAGCTTATTGATAATATTCTATTTAGGAAGAATTGTGATGGAGTGTTTCTTAGATGCCTGGAAAAGGATAAGACTGATGACTTCCTGTTTCAATTTCATGCAGGACCTATGGGTGGACATTTCTCAGGCGATACAACGGCTCACAAAATCATCAGGGCAGGATACTATTGGCCTACCCTATTCAGCGATGCCCATGCTTTCGTCAGAAGATGTGAGCCTCGTCAGAAGTGCGCTGGTAGAGTTAAAAAACCTGCTTCCCTTCACAGCCAGTAGCAGTCCAATTCCCATTTCAGCAGTGGGGATTGGATTTCGTCGGACCCATCAACCCTGTATCCTCATTACAACATAAATACATATTGACAGCCACTGACTATTTTACAAGGTGGGTCGAAGCAGTCCCTTTAAGACTGTGCAACACAAACAAGGTAATTTCCTTCCTTGAGAATCAGATAATCACCAGGTTTGGCACCCTCGAGTATCTTGTTTTTGAAAATGACTCATACTTCCAATCAATTGACTTGACCAGCTACGCCCTCAAAAAGGGGATCGAGCTTAAGTTTTCTGCTAATTACTATCCTCAGGGAAATGGGATTGTGGAATCCTCAAACAAAAACTTGATAAGTATCCTAAAAAAGACAGTGGCTTCACATCATAAAAACTGCCACACCCAACTTTACTACGCTCTTTGGGCAGATCAAATCACCCCAAAGGAAGCCCTTCATAACTCCCCATATTGCCTTGTTTATGGCAAGGAAGTTGTCCTGCTAGCTAATCTCACCATTCCTTTGTTGCAGTTGGCCCAATCCATCCAAGAGAGTGACTCTTCCCCATTACAGCAGAAGATTGATTCTCTACTCAAGTTAGAAGAGGACAGAGAGAAAGCCAAGAATAAATTCTACCAACATCAACAGTTGGTTAAGAAATGGTTTGATGAGAGGTCTTCCTCAGACAGAGATTTCTCAGTGGGAGATTTAGTGTTGAGATGGGACAAACAACACAAGGACAACAAAGAGTACACCAAGTTTCAATGACTTTGGCTAGGACCATTCATTGTTACAGAAAATATTGGTCCTAGTATGGTTTGGCTACAAACACTGGAAGGGGTCATTGACACCTATCCAGTGAATGTTTTTCTACTCAAGAAATATTTTGTTTGAAAATATTTTTCAACCCTGTATATAGGTTTGGTGTGTTATTTTCCTTTCTATTTTTTGAATGTTTGCTTGATATTGGTAGCTTTTTGGTAGTCTCTACACACTTGGAAATAATGAGCAAACAATTTTCCTCATCATTTAATACTCTCAATCGAAACAGATTTGTCAGTTTCTATCTTTTCTAACTAGTATCAAGATCTGTTATATCTTAATGATAGCCATATTTGCAGAATTTTGTATTAATGCTCTCTCATCTAGGTTAATATATTCTACATGCCTTACTCTGATGGTGATAGTTATGGAAGAAAAGGTTCATTATGTCTAAGGTCTCATTAGAGCACTGTGACATATCTTCATAGCCTGGTCAGTATTACTCTTTGGAATTCAATTATGGCCATATAATTTATTATGTGGATTGCAAGATGAGGCATCTCAACACGAGCTAGCTCATTAGGTTCATAGGTATTCAATGGAAAAACATCTTTTCCATGTAATATGGGGAGGTGGCTTCCAGATTTTTGGAAGATGGGAGATCCTATCACAGGTCAACCCATTCATGATCTGCAGAGCATCAGTGAGTAACATTGCCATTATGTGGACACCAAGCCATGGCAGTGTCTTGCAATCCATGTACGAAACAAAACCCCAGTCATTCCCAAATAAGAGAGTATTGTGCATCAAGATGAGGGGGTCCTATCCAAGGCAAGCCTCACTATGATCATAGGCTTTATTTTGGACTGAAACTATCACCATATGGTTCCCAAGCCATGGTAGTTGCTTTCGGCCATATATCTGGAAGACAAGAGGTCTCCTTATCGAGCTGGCCTGTTCAGTTTCCAGGTCAGGTTTGTGAATGGCACTGATCGCGAGAACATGGGGCAGTGGTCCTATGTCAATGCAATCTTGTTGATGTTTCTTAAAAAAAAAGAGAGAGAAAAGGGAAGGAATAAATGATGTTTTCAGTGGCCTCTGTGTGAGAACCCAAAAGTGGTAAAGCTCCGACCCCAGGTTCAACTTTAAACTGCATGCCTAGGTCATCCTGAGTTCAAATGATCTTGGTCCTCCAATGCCATCTGAATCAGAGTTGCATCTTTTTAAAATGACCATGGATGGAAGTGCATTAATAACTTTGGTAATTCTTTGTTGGTTACATTCATATGTTAACATTTCTTGGGAGTTAATCATTTGTCTACTGACAGGTTTGATTGGAAAAGGTTATTGTTTTGTAGAGATAACCGGTTCTTCCATCCAGTCGCCATTTGTTGTAGGTACAATAGACCCCGTGTTATTTTCACACAAGAGCCCAATCACACATACGAAGGTAACTTGGTAATATCTTTCGTGACCTTGTTGGGATTCTATTACATTTTTTTTACTCTTGGGATTCCCTAACTTAACCAAATTTCAAAAAAAAAAATTCATGCTTGATTCATTTGTTTTAAGATGTGAAAAGATAGTTTGTTTGGAATTGTTTTTGTGATCTCGCAGCCCGCATCTTGCAACCCGCAAGTTTCAGAATGTGGGATCTTTTAGTCAGATATTTCAAAATTCCTCTTCCCGCAACCCGCATCCTACAAATGTAGAATGCGGGATGCGGAAAATTTTTAAGATATGTTTTGATCAACTTGCACCCTGCATCCCGCAAAATGCAGAATGCGGGTTGCGAGGCTGTCGTTTGTTTTTCGTTTGGTTTGTGTGTCTCCGCAACCCGCATCCCGAAAAATGCAGAATGCAGGCTGCGGAGCAGATTGAATAAACTTTCGTTGTTTTGCGATTTCGCATCCCGAAATATGCGGGATGCGGGTTGCGGAAAGATTACTAAATTTTTGATTTCATGTTTTGCTCCCACATACCGCAAAACCTAATCCTGACCATTCTTTTCACCCTCATCGTACAGTCTGTATTATTTCCCATGAATTATAAATATGGTGGTCTTATTTATGATTTCTTTACTATTTTACCACTGTAATTTGCTCTGTTGCTTGAATTTACTTTCAAATTTTACCAAGCAATTGCGACAGCGTTCACTACGGTTTCAGGTTGCTTATCAAGTCGCCTTTTCACAATTTGAATTGCTTACTATGCTTCCTTTATAATTTAATTTTAATTTCCGGTTTGAGCATTCAAACACGACATGGCAACATCCAAAACTCCCCGAATTACCAGGTGCAAAAACCTCCAGAAAGACATGCTTACCAAAGACCCAAATTTCGGTGTCTTCTCTAATACCAATGGCTGAGTGACTGAAACTTACCAGTTGGACTGGTCCCATGTTTATTCCATCTTTGATAATAATGACCTTTCAGACTTCCAGGGTGACCAACTCATTTATGAAAGAATTAGGGATTCTGGCTTGCATATGATTGTTGCAAGACCGGCTGTCTTCCCTTACAATGATGCAGTGAGATGGATTATAAACCACGCTAATCTGAAAGACTGTTCCTTTCACACCAGTATTGGAACGCAATTGGCCAATTTCTGCTCTAAAACCTTTGTGAGAATTTGCGCCCTTAAACCTTTTAGGCAGCTCCTCAATGCAGAATTTGTTAAAGCTGCCAAGTCTAGGTTCAATTTCGACCAAATGCTGAAATCCTGGATGGCTTAACTATGCAAGTTTTCCCAGAGGAAAGACGAACTTTACGCAATTGAATGGTTCAAAGAACCTTAATCCCAGCTCACAACAATGTTCTGAAGGATTTACAGTCTCCCCAACTGTTCTTACTTCAAGGAAGAATGGGCTCCCATTCCTCACCATGTCATAACTACATATGAGTCCTTCCCCTGGGTTTCAATCCTATCACTTGAACTCAAAAGTTCCATACAAGAATTCCAGAAAGCTACTTCTAGGAAGAAGCCCAACTTTTATCTTTCTGCCTTCATTGTGGATATCTTATGTGCCGAGTTCCATTACCCCAATATGGGATGGAGTTGGGTATTACCAGCCCCACTTGTGCATATTTATCATTCTGAGCTATGGGATACCAATTATGTAACCATGTTTTATGATATATGTGAGAGTTTCCTTGGCTGGGTCTATTTCCTGATTTTCAACAAGGAAGCTCCTGCATTCTCACCTGAAGCCAAAACCCTCATAGCTACTATGGGAGATTGGTATGTCAGTGAATCATTCACCTATATCAGGGTTTTTGGTGGCATTGCTACCCATATGCTACCTAAGGTCGTGCCAGACAGGTTGGTCCTTGAGGAGATCTTATTTCAAACAGTCACGGAGGGGATTTACAAGAAGTGTGTTGCACCTACGAGGAAAGTTTGGCCCAAGTTTCCTATAACCCTTGGATCCTTGAGCATACCTACTTCTACTTGGGAATCATAGCTTAGTGACCACATAGTGTCACTCAAACTTGGTTTTGATAGTAAAAGGTAGCATGATCCCAAGGGGATTGTTGATTTCCACCTCAAGCAAAACCACTTTAAAACAGGCTTCACTCATGAGGAAAATCCATATAATGACTTCATCTATCAGGGAGTGGACACTTTTTCTGAAGTCTTGGTGAGGACTAAGAGCAAAGAAGAACAAAGTCATATCCTACAATACCAAAAGGAAATCAGGGATAGAGTTCCACATTACAGGTCTATGGAGTTACACATTCAAGAAAATGTAATCAAAGACATGGAAGAAAAGGAAGCTCAAGCTGCAGCAAAGGAGGCTCTAGTAGCCAAAAATGTATCCATTGAAACCAATTCAGACACAGGTAAAGGGAAATCTCCCATGGAATAAATTCCTCAGGCATCTGTGGAGCAGTAAGCCAAGGCCTATTTGCATACTTCAGAGCAGATCAAACAAAGATTGAGCAAAATGACTTCAGCACTAGACACTCAGGAAGTTGCAACCTCTCAGCTAGCTGAAGCTGCTCAGGTGACCACTGTGGTTGAAAAGACTCAATTTGAACAAACCCAGGTTGAGGAGAAGCCTTTCAAAAAGTTGAAAATCTCCATCCCATTTCTACTATAGACTTGACTCATTCAGAGGAAGAGGACACCTCCTCTACTACCACAACCTTCTTCCCAATTTGGCCCATCCTCTTCTGTGTTACTTCTCTTGTCAATTATAGCTTTATCTTCAATATCTGCTGGATCTACTGTGACACCTTTTATGTCCCATCTTTACCAAGATGCCACTTGTCTTCCTGAATCTATTACACCTATTTCTGTGGATATTCCCATTGCTTCATCTATCATACCACCAGTTTTCAAAATCCCATTGCATATTCCTTCATTCAGCTCAGTGTCATCCCCTATGCATGAGAAAACTTCAACAGTTTCACCATCATCACTTGAGGCCGCTACTTTGCAAATTTCATCTATTGAAACTTTTGTTCCTAACATTTCTTCAGCTCTTGAAGTAACTCTTGCTCAGAATGTTACTTCTTCTCCATCCACCTCTCATATTACTATGACTATACCCTCTCACACCACAATTCAAACCTCTTCTCTGATATCCACATGCATTAATATACCCCCGATTGATGATATGAGGGATGAATTCAATGAAGATTTTGTGATATCTCTAGGAGAATACCGATACAGTAAAGCTGATAAATCAGTAGTGAAGAAGGGTAAGAAGAGGGGCAGGGATCAGAGTCATATGGACATTTCTTTGGTAAATGAGGTTGTATGGACCCAGCGATCAGCCGACCCATAGGTGTATGCTACATATGCTGCATCTATTCTAGGAGCCTTTACAGGTGCCAATTTTGATGTTGTCAAGGCTTTAAATAGAGAGTTTGATCAACAGAAAGCAGAAATTGTCAGTCTGAAAGAGGAATTGGAACAGCTCAAGAGACGACATGAGGCTGAGCATAATGAACTTCAAGTGAAGAATGTTGCTCTTAATGAAGAACTGCAAAGAGAAAAGACTGTTAATGCCACTTTGGTTCAGAAGGTTGCATTGTTCGAAAGATAGTATGAAGATGCAACTACAAGTGCACCTTCATCTTTGTTTTCCAAGTTTTCCCAGGAAGAATTTAAAGAGCTTGTCATTCGAACTAACAGGGAGCACTATGATTTGGAATGTGAGTTATTTATAACTCTTGATAATATATTTGGAACTCACATGGATTTTGACAAGATGTCTGTTGTTTTGGAAGACCTAGTTGAGAAGAGACAACAAGCTTCAAAGGCTTATGATGAGGTCCCCAATTGGCAAAGATACATGAAGGAAAAGCTAGATAATGTCACTTTCCTTACTAACTTCCAGTTCAAGAAAGTCAGAACTATTTTGAGAGCTTGGGAATATTTAGAGGAAACAAGAGTTGAAGCGATAAATAAAGCATAGGCTATTTGCAGTAGAAGATGGTATGCAGCTGATAATATTATGGATGAATTATCCTTTCCTGCAATGGTGCTTATTGAGAAAGCATGTCCACCTGGACTAATGATTGAGCAAGTAGAGCAGCGAAGGGATGAAGAGGAGGAAAAGATCAAGAAGCTTGATCATGTCAGCATACATGATATAGATCAGTTGATCAAACAACCATTCGCAGTGGAAGGAAAGATCCACATCTACATCTGATTTTGGCATAAACTGACTAAGAATGAAATTGAAGATCATAAGTGCAATGCCCAACTTGGCATTGATTCCGCCAGTTACCCTGATATTGAGGAATTGCTACGTATTTGGAGGATGTGGAGAGATTTTTTGGGATATTGGCTTGATTAGGTTTTGATCTCCTTTAGGGGGGAATCTATTATTTGTGATGATTATTTAAGAGGATGATCTGGAATGTATTAAGGACCTTTTTGGACTTTTGGAGGAAGGAAGACTGATATAGGAGATTAAAAAACACCTCTGTTTTTCCTAAGGTTTATGTAATTTGTTACAAAGTTCTGAATAAATACAGTATTGTTGTTTCTTATCTCTTGTATTTGATTTGATCAAAAAAAATTTACAGATGTTGATTTTCTTGTTCCAAATGATCAGATGGTGCTACGATTCATTTGTAATTAATTAATGTGTTTGTTCATAATTGAGATTTTTCTTTGTTATTGATCGATACACTCATAGAGCTCTAGGAAATTTATTATTTAATTGTCTTTTATCTATTTCTGCAAATGATTCAGCAGTGAAAGTATTACAACTTATATGTTGGTTTTTCAACTAATATGTGCACATGTAGGTTATTTTGGATGATTTGATCTTAAGTTGCTATTATTTAATTTTCATTAAACAATTGTGATTTGAGTAAGAAGAGTATCATCTCGTTTACATTTCTGTTAATGTGGTGATTTATTTGTTCTTTAAACACATCAAGACAACCTGTAATCAGCCCAATATCCTTTACAAAATAGTTTAGATCCAAATTAGGTTTTCTTTTCTCAGTTAGGTTTAAGTTTTCATTTTCTTTCCATCAACACTTTGTTTTCCAGTCTGGCAAACAAATCCTTTGTGGATCAAATCCAACCATAGGCCAGTGGAGGCTACAAAAGTATCTGTGGGATATTACTATCCCAAACAGCTCGAGGATAAAGCAATACTTGCATGGGATTGCTTGAATCCTTTGGCTAGGTTTTCTCCTTGTGTTGCAAGCCTTAGACACCCTTATCAGCCACATACATAACTAGGGTTTCAACAAGTACATAGTATATGATTCATTCTACTATGACAGTGAGTACATCAAGCAAACCGACCACACACCAAGCGCAGTGATTTGGGATGATGAATGTGATGAGGACAAAAGGGAAGGGAAGGTACTGGAAACAAATGAAAAAATGCGCATGATAAAGAGTAAGTCACTTATCTTTCGATTTTCAAATTTCCATATAGTAACTATTCACAACAAACTTCAAAATATATATTTGATCCCATATGTACTAAATGTATTTTTGTTTCCATGAATACAACAACTAATTCATAAATTGATGTAATAATAAATTCATTCTTTGCAACACAGAGGCAACACAACAGTGGGTCACATTGTATGAAGAGAAGAGGAGAAAATGGGACACTGATAAAAAAGAATTCAAGTGGTTACACAATAGAAGCATGTTTTTTCTAGATCATTTAAAAGAAAATATGCCAATGATCTGTCTCAACGGTTGGGTTGCAAACCAAGTTAGAGAGAAATATGGTGCATATGGTTGTTACCCTCCTAAAGAGGTGGATGCACTAAACGTTGGGACTGGGTGCAACAACTCGGTAGTAAAATATTTCTGTACAGTTCTAACTTTATAATGCAACTTTGAATTATAACATCTATGTTTAATATATTATTGCTTGGGTTATTAGCCATATGACACCATCATTTGTTAAATTTTCTTACAGGTGCATTAATTCTCATTTATGTGTGCTTATGGACATCATTTTCACACCAAGGATGCTATGATGGACATATTACACAAGACTATGGAGTGGAAGTCGAGTTCAACCAATCTTTTCGTGTTAGTCACCGCGATCGAAACCTAATAGGAGGGATGTTCGGTTTTGTCGAAAAGATACAAGAGTACTGAGAGGGGTATCCACATTATATTATTGTAGTTTCCCAACGTTTCGAACCATAATCTCAGGTTCATCATTATAAAGCCAAATTTTTCTCAAGGAAATTTTGACTTACGATCTTCTTATAAATACCAACTGGAAAGATATACTTAAACATAGTCAATTTTAAGGAAATTTTTATATAGTATCCCTTGCCATTTTTATTTATAATAATTTATGTTATTTTTTAAAAGATTGAGGGTCGATTTCCATGTTTTTCTTCACTTAGTGCCTTCATCTCTATTGAAATTTTTAGGATTTAATGAAATCTCATTCTTCTCCCACACTTTTATTTTTGTAAGGTGTTCTATATTGGCAATGACTTTTTCTTTTTCCAAACATATTTGGTGGCAAGTGTTGTGGGAATGCTAAGCTAAAGAAGACTTTGTGTGTCTATCAAGTATGATATTTGCACTGTGTTCCTTCATTCTGACCTATATGGACCTTCTGGTTTCCCCGATATAAACTTTCCCATAAGAGCATGGGATTAAGCATACACCTCTCCATTATCCAGGTTTGATAAGATCTTTTGTGGTATCTATCATTATTTTTATGGTTTTTGGAGGAGTGAAGGTAATCCCAATGCTCTTCTTTCTCAACATCCTGGCTACATTAGAGGAATTTTGGGGTCTAAAATGGGCCTCCTAAGGAAAATAATAAAATAATAGTTAAAATAATAAAATAATGGTTAAAATAATAAAATAATATTAATTAATTTTGGAGGAAGAAAGAAAAAAACTACTTTTTGTGTTCGTATTTTCGACATATCTCCCTGTGTTTTTACTCAAATTTCGATTAGGAGAGCTCATTGGATGCAGAATTTGATTCCGCATCCAACGAGTACCCACACTGCATACTTTTGGTGGGCCCCGCTACCCCAAAAACAAGAAATACCTGAAAAAAACGTGATGATGATGTCAGGTATTTCTTGTTTTTGGGATAGCGGGGCCCACCAAAAGTATGCAGTGTGGGTACTCGTTGGATGCAGAATCAAATTCTGCATCCAATGAGCTCTCCTAATCGAAATTTGAGTAAAAACACAATGAGATGTGTCGAAAATACGAACAAAAAAAGTAGTTTTTTTTAATGACAAATATGCCAATTCAACCATTATGGTTGACTTATTTTATTGAAATTCTATTGGTTCTTGAATTCCAACTCACAAAAACTTATTTTGGCACGTTTTCTTATAAGGCCCATTTTAGACCCCAAATTTCCTCTAATGTTTTATCTGTGGTGCCTCTATTGTAAGTTAGGCGTTTTTTTTCCAAAACTGATTTCTTCTTCATGTTTCTTACATTCATGAGGTTTCTTAGCTTTAGGGACTACTTTGTTGAACTACCTTTCATCATCAAACACATTTTCTTTAAATACTTTTAGAAAGGTGCTTGATTTCCTTCTCTAAGTGCTCAGGGTGATAAATTATTATAGCTCTTGTTATTAAGGTATTAATAACCTTAACTTGTGAGGAGGTAAATGGTGAGAATTGGCATGAAGATACCTATATGTATGGGTTTTCTTATGATAAACTTGGTGTGCAATTGAGTGGGCCTAACGGTTAAGAACATGTGTTATCTCCTTGGAGGTCATTGGTTCAAAACTGATGGGGGGTAGGGTTTCTCATAACTTGTGAGGAGGTAAATGGTGAGAATTGGCATGAAGATACCTATATGTATGGGTTTTCTTATGATAAACTTGGTGTGCAATTGAGTGGGCCTAATGGTTAAGAACATGTGTTATCTCCTTGGAGGTCATTGGTTCAAAACCGATGGGGGGTAGGGTTTCTCATTGGCCTGTTGTGACAGGGCTTGAAGGGTAGGAGACCGCTGGGATAGAGGCTCACCTCGGTGGGCTTCGGGACTCTCGGTCCCTGCCAAGTCACAAGTTATTGGTATATCTGCCTTGCGGGCTGTTGGATATACTCTTGGGAGGTTGTTATTCCCATGGTTAAAAAAAAACTTGGTGTGCAATTGACCCATCCTCCTTTTTGGAAACTAACACATCTAGGAAAGGTAATATTTTCTACTTTTTAGTCTCCATCGTAAATTTTATGTTGTTGTTTTGATTGTTTGGGTGGGAGAAGAACTTATCTAAGCTTTCTTTACCATATTTCCATATTACATCAGTGTCATCAATGAAGTGCTTCCATATTTTAGGATTAAGTGGAGATGAATTTATGGCTTGCTTTTCAAATTATTCCATATATATTAACAACCACTAGTGAGAGGGGTGACCCCATTGCCACGCCTTTGGTTTTCTCATAGAATTCTTCCCTGACCACAAAATAAGTGGATTTTAAGCAAACTTCAACGAGCTTTGAAGTGTTTTCATTAGTCAAATTCTTAATGATATTAATGGCCTCATGGATGGAAATCTTAGTATATAATCAGATTATGTCGAAGCTCACTAATATATCACTACTGTACAACTTATCATTTTTTATCTCTTTAATCCAATGTGTGAAGTCCTTAACATGCGAGTTAGTTTTTCCTACAAGCGCCTTGAGTTAAAAAGCAAAGGTGATTGGATAACTTGTATGTCAAAGAGTTGATAGTATTTACTACAAGACGGAGCGGAACGTTGTGTTTATTAATCTTCGGGAAACCATAATTGCATGGAGAAATGGAGTTTTTTGGGCAGTAATCTTCTCTTTCTCTTGTCATCGAGGGAATAGTTCATTATGGTGCAAGAAACTTCTTTCACGATCTTCTTGCTTGGGTATCTGATCAGCTTTTTATGACTACCACAGGATAGGTGCTCCACCATTTTCCATGGTTAGAGACGATATTTGTAGCTTTCCATTTAGTTCAGAATTGCAGTGCGGGTTTTATCATTTAATTTATTGTATTGTTACAATTGGATCATAATCAACGAATTATAGTACGAGTTATCATTGATGTTAATTGTATTTATTGTTTTTTGTAATTTCATCTACTCTAATTTCAATAACAGGGTCAATTTAATGATTATATTATACTTGGACACTTATATTTTATATTTTACATACTTAGACACCTATATATTGTTAAGGCAGAAAAAACTTATGGCAAGATTAATAAAATATGTATACCTTTTAAAATTTATATGACATAATAAATTAAAAATAACAAACAATGTTTTTTTTTAATCCTATATTTCGAATATGCATGTTCATATCTATATGTATTTAAAGTTTCATTGTTTATGGGGTATTTCATCATTTCACCATGGTTAGCATGGGTCTTGGGAAGGTGATTCAACTCCTTTTTATCATCTTCTTCAATCACATTTAATGGAAAAGTACATCACTGACAATATTGGACATAATTGCAATTCTTTAAACACTAGCTAGATTTGAACATCCACAAACAACTCATGTTAATTATGTATTAATCATTAAAAAAAACTCATTTTTAGAGGATATAAAATGTGTTCTTTCAATGTGGAGTAATGTTATATTATATAACGAAGCTCATGATTAATAATAATAAGTTTGGAGAATGCAACTTTTAGGTTTACAATTGTGAGAAAAGGTTGTTTTTTTAATTAAGTATTTGTCTTAGGCTTCTTATTAGAGCTTTGATATTTGTCATTGTAAAGCAATTTTTGTCAAAATAATAAAAATCTTGAATGATACATTGATAGGTCATATTGATGTTCATATCTAGATTTTTTTTGTAGTGTTCATATTTATATATTATAATAATATTAGATGATAATACTTGACTTTTTGTTATGAAGTTTGGTTAGACTTATACAAAATAATTCATTTATGTTTATCATTTGAATAATTAAGTTATACACAACGTTATACAATGAAAAATTATTTTTTTTACTAAAAATCATTATATATTATTTCGTAATGACCAACATAAAGTTGCAATAAAATAAATATATTATTATATAAGTATAATACTATGACAAATTTTACTACACTATTAAAAAATTACAATAAATTATAATATCCATAGAAATTATATAAAAACAATATAAATACCAAATAAAATAAATATTATTACATAAACATAATACTATGACAAAATATTAAAAATTATAAACATGATACTATGACAAATTATACAACAATCATAAATCATATAGTTGCCACAACTTTATCTATTATCAATACAAAATTCATAAAAAAGATTTAATTCAATTATATTATGTAAAAATAAAAAATTTAACATATATTAAGTTAATTAATGAAACATTATTTTCCATTTTCAATGACCATTACTCAAATCCATATTTTCACATTTACGATAACCTGACAACCATGCTTTCAAATTCATTTTCTAACCAATATAACAACCTATATATGAAACCATACTTCAAATTGTCTACAAAATTTAGGTTAAAATTATTTAATATGAAAAATCGTTGAAAATATGTTTAAAATTTAACCAAATTTAAAAACCCATTAACTTTCTTTACAACGGTCTAATGCTTTGAAAACTTGTTAAGTCATAAAACAACTCGTTTTATATCATAATTTACAATGCAAATTGTGATGTTTTTGTCCACTAAATTAATAGTTAATGATCTAAAGACCCACATGAGTTTGAAAAGTACAAAGTTCTTTTACATAAGCATATGATCATGATAATTTTCAACAACTAACAAACATAAACGTCATCATCATGAGCATACCATCATAAATATAAACATAAAATTCATCATACTAACATAAACATAAGCATAAGCGTAAACAAAATTGTACCTATATCATCATCATTTTCATGACATAAACATAAGCATACCATTATTATCATTGTCATCATCTAACAAACATAAAAATAACCACCATCATACCATCATGATTAACATAAAACCAAAAATAAGCATGAACATATCATCATAAACATTACTTTACATATTCAACTAACATATTTAAACATAAGGCTAACAGACATATCTAATAATAAACATAAACATAAATGTTCCATGCTCATCATTTTTACCACATAAACATAAACATGCCATCATCATGATCATTTTCATCATCTAACAAACATAAAACACATCACCATCAACATATAAATAAACATTGACATTAACATAAACATAAAAAAAAAAATGTAGTATATATATATATATATATATCAAAGTGATGATACAAATATGCAAACTATATTATATCTCCAATCCAATCACTGTTATAACATATCTAATCCACCTCCTCCAGAGGCATTGTCATTATCTCTTCGACCATAGCTAGAGGCATTGTCACCTTCACCAATAGAGCCAGAGGCGGTGTCAACACCTCTCCCAACAGAGCGAGAGGTATTGAAACCTCTACTAATAGAGACAAACCCATTAATACTTGTTCCAGAAAATAAATGAGCTTGGACTAGAGAAGCATGGATATCTCCATCAAGCTGAATTGGACAACCCCATATATGGATCTTTGTAATAGAGTCGGTTGGAGTAGGAAATGGGGGATGGTTATCCTGAATAGTAAGATCGATAAGTCAGTCGAGCAAGAGTAGAGGAGATGATGAAGTGGGATCAAGAGGAAGTAGAGGACTAGACGATGAAAGAGGTGATGGAGGTGGAGGTGGAGGAGGAGGACATGGTGGAGAAGGATGTGGATGAGATGTCGAAGGTGGAGGAAGAGGAGGAGGTAACTAGTTTGAGGAGTAATGGGATGAGGGTATACATCGCTCTCCCTCTCCATGGACTCCCACTCTCAACCGAAGTCATACTGATCTACTTGTTCTTCATGATACGACCTAGCCTCACGGCGATCATGTCTCTCTTTCCCATATAACTTAAATTAGTCTCATAAGCATACATATAAAAGCATTATACAAAAATTATATCTACTGAAATCAAATATCATTTGTTTTTAAATGAAAAGTAGTGTGCCAATATAATCTAAACGCATTGAAAATGGTGCACTAATATACAAATGACATCGCACAACGATACATTTAAATATGTATTGCACACCATTATTATATTTCTATATACTAAAATTGATTTCAATGGTGCAACAAATACTCAACGCACTGAGATGTTTTATAAATTTGATTTACATTGCTCCTAAAGCTCATTAGCGCACTAGTGCAATCACGTGAACTAAGAGCACCGTTAAACTGTGATTTCCTATGTTTTCAAAAAAAAAATGTAAATATCGGTGCATTTATTTCAAATATACGCATTGTAAATGTCACACTTCAATGATCTAAAGACATCATCGTTTATGAAATCAACTATTTTTTATTGAAATCTATTAATGGGGTGTCTATGATACATCAGAGCACTGGGTATCGGTGCACTAACGTGACAAAGGAACACCTTTAAATTATGTTTTTGTCATTCAAAATTTATATTTTTAGATGTCTATGCATTTAGATAACAGCAATGCACCGTTAATGGTGCATTTATGTGATTTAAGAGCACTGTTGTTTCTGAAATTTTAATGTTTTTATGAGAACATGTTAACAGTGCGCCTAATGCGAACAAACTCCAACTATGTGACTGAGCTTTGTTCTTCATATATATCTTGAATATTTTGTGATATATTGTTTCTTTGTGTTTTCTGTAAAAATCCCTTTATCTACTCAAGGACGAAGTTGGAGATGGTGAGTTCGAGAGTTTTAGGGCTATCGTTAAGGAAATTAGTATCTATGTCTGGATGTGGCAAGGGTAGCCAAGGTTTGGGAAAGGGAGGAGCACAACAGAACATGAAGGCGTTGAGGGATAAGTTTTGGGGCATCGCCAAGCCTACTATCAGACGTCTCACCGGCATTGGAGGCGTTAAGTATTTTAGCAGTCTCAACCATGCAAAGAGGAGGGGAGTTTTGAATTTCTTTCTGGAGATTGTCTTCAAAGATGCCATCACTTACTCTGCGCATGCACGACGAATGATTGTCAGAGCCAGGGACGTCATCTATGCCCCCAAGCGACAGGGCATATTCCTCTTTGGCCTTAGAGATTTGACCTCCTGCACTTTGAGTATCGACGAGAGAGGCACTGGTTGTTCCGGCAAGCCCCTACTCTTCACGGGCTCATAGTTCTTCTGCAGGATACTGGGCTCCATGTGCCAGGGCGATGACTTCATGCACGGCAATGGTACAAGCAGAGACTCTATCGACAGTGAGAAATATGAGTTTGAGAATACTGCAAAAATTTCTTTCTCGGTCTTCGTAAGATCTTTGAAGGGGGTCTCTATCTTCTTGCGAGTGAACCCTCAACTATCTATTTTGTAGCTAAAAATTTTTATTCAAGGGGAGGAGAGCACACCTCCAAGACTGTAGGGGCTTATCTATGCAGGCAGACAACTTTCAGACCATTGGAAACTCCAAAGCCTTGGGATCTCAAAGGACGCGTGCATCTCCATGGTGGCCAGTCTTGGGGGAGGAAACAACAAGCCCTCTGCTTCTCAGCCTAAGTCCTTCAAGGATGCAACGCGAGAGGGGCCCTCTACCGCTCATAATCCAGTCCAGACCCCTCACCCGGTCTACATTGTAGATAAATCCGAGGAGGTTCCCACCTTGGAGATTAAGCAAATGGATGTCATCGAGAACCTTTTCCTGTTCAAGGAGAAAACTCTAATATGCAGATTTAATGGACTGTGGCCAAAAACAAAATATCTCCTCGAATGGATCGACTCAAACTAGTCCAAGGACTATAAGGTATCACCTGTTCTAAAGGTTTTTTCTTAGTGACTTTTCCTTCTCGAGAAGATCTTCTTTTAGCTTCAAGAAAAGGGCCTTGGTTTTGGGGATCTGCTGGGCTTTTCATAACCCTCTGGTTCCCTAAGTTTGACCCTTTAACTATGGTAGTGACGAAGGTGCCCATCTAGGTACATCTTTCAAAATTACCAATGCACTACTGGATTCAATTGGTCTTTGAAGGGATAGGAAATGCTCTAGGTTGCTACTTGTCCTTCGATGACACTCACTTTGCACAGGGTATTTTCACCTACACTCGCATCTGCACCACCATTGATATCAATTCAGGGCTCCCTGATAAGATCAACTTGAAACTAGGAAAGTCCATTTGGAGTCAAGCCTTGGATTATGAAAACACATCCTTCAGGTGCAAGATCTATCAACAAACAGGCCATCTTCTTAGTGTTTGTCCATAAAGGAAGACCCAGCTGCAACGAACCACGAAGGCACACAGAACCAAAAGATGGCAACTCAGGATGCAATCGCATGAAGAAAACCTCCAAGATGACCATCTTGGTGAAGACATGCCCCCAACAGAATAGGTACAGAGATCCAATCCACCTTCACGCGAGGTGCGTATGCCTCTTCAAGAATTAGATGAAAGCACGAAAAGCGACCCTCCTCAGGGGCACAAAAGATACCATGAATCTTCATCTTCAGACTCTGATAAGGAACTCCTCCATGATTCCATTGTTACTTAGAAACTGGCCTTAGTGTCCTCATCTTTAGGGGAATGGATTCAAGTCAAGAAAAAACTAGGAAAGAAAGGAAGACCTGAGAATCAGGCCATTCCGAGTTGGGTTTCTTCATTATCATTTCCAAGTCTCAACTTTTCTTTCAACTTCTCTTTGCAATGATCCTACTCTGGATCTGGATTTGTTGTTTCACTGTGCTTTTCGACTAAGTGATCTGAAACTTTCTTCTGGCTGTTAGCCTCTCTTTCCGCCTTTCTCGCCCTTTTGGCAGGGAGTGGAAAATGGATTGTATCATTATTTTCTTTTAATTCAAGGTTCTAACTTACAAAAAAAACAGTACGCCTAATGCACGTTACATCACTGAAAACCGTTACACTAATGTGACATAAGCGCACCGTATAAATTATTTTTTCATTTTCAACATTTGTTTACCAATGCATTTCGTACACTTTAATCACCGAACTATCGATGCTCTTTAGTGTCAAACACACCGGTAAGCAGTTGAATGTTTTTTAAATACGTTTTCATGATGGAGAGGTGCATTCAATCCATTAGACTCACATTGCAAGCAATGCTCCCTGTAAATTTTTGCAGGGTTCCCATTAGACTGTGTGAGCCAAATGGCTCGAACACACCATGCAATTTTTTTTAATATTTTTTTAAAGGACAATTTCAAGTTTAATTTAAAAAATGATTCGCTAAAAATTTAAATCATGAAGTAAGAATCATTACCCGTTGAATGGCCTGTTGGGAAGGCGTATTGGCGACGTAATGGAAAATTTGAATTTTTCCCCACTGTTTGGGAAAATTCAAACTACAATCAACAACCAACAAGAGTGAGGAATTTTTCCACGTGGACCACTGATGTGAAGGTGTCTAAGTAGGTGAAGTGCAACATCGGTGCAAATTGGCTCAAACGCACTGAAGAGGGTAAAAATGAGTTGACCGGTACAGTTCAATTTTTTTATTAAACCCTGTGTTGGTGCACTCGACAGTCGGGTACACCAGTGCGCTTGATGGTATGGCGCACCGATATGAGTAGTTGTTAAAATAAAATAATAAATTTTAATAAAATAACAAAATATTTTTATTTTTATTTTTTAACAAAATAGTTTCTGGTATGTTTTGTTTGTTCACACGCACTAGGGCGTTTAGTGTCAGTTAGTGCATCGATATTAGTTTTTAAAAGGTTGCTTGTTAATAAAATTATAAGTTTTTTTTATTTTTAATAAAAAAATACCAGTGCATTTATGTATACGACACACACCAGGGCATTTAACAACTAACGCACTATTTATATGCTTTACGTAAAATTTGGCGATTTGTTTTTAAATTTAATTCAATGTGTTAGTGTTGATGAGATGCATTGGTGTGGTTACTGTTATTTAATGCATCGAGATGAGGTTTTATCTAAAAGTTAACATCTTTTTTAATAAAATATATTTTTAAAATTTTTTATTAAAAGATTATACAATGTGTTCCTTTCTACCACACACACCAGGACGTTTTGGTGTTTGGAAATGCACTGCTCTAGTTCTTGGAAATTATTTTGTTTTGACAATTATGTTTTTTGGTTGCAGTGCGAGATGCTAGAAAACACACCGGTGTGCGTTGCTAACAAACAAACTGGTGCGTTTAATATACAAAAAGCACTAAAATAAAAACCTTCACTAAAACCTCTCTCTGCTCAACCCTGCTAGTGACCTCTACTATAAATAGATATTTGGGCTCTTTGGGGAGGAGCATATGCTATAACCTCTGCTAAAGGGCCTTTTCCTTGTAGTGTAGAAATCTGATGTGATGTCCTAATACATTGATCCTTCATGAACTTTGGTTTAAACCTTCCATAATGTACTTGAGCTAACATGTTGAGATTTGACATTCTTGTTTTCACTGGTTTGATGATGTCATCAGTAGTAGTAAGTGATGGAACTTCACTGGTCACTATTTCTGTTGATGTCGACATATTGTTAAATTATTGCTTCAACTCGATTTATGGATGTCCTATCATTAATGAATTTAGTCGCAATGACACTCTAATTTTGAGTTTGTATCCCTTTTGATAAGGTCCATTTATCTACAGTTCCAACTTTTAAACACCCCCTTGATTCAATTGACTTGATTAAGGTTCCTTTATCCACCTTAATTATTGATATATCCATACGTTTTAGTTTTTTTTTGTAAGCATAATTTGCCTATGATTGTTTAAATGAATAATCCCTTTGCCTCTAGCTAATAAGATCTTGTTAAAAATTTTCTTAGTATCATGTCTCTCTTGTGAATTTCAATCACACTAGATTGACACGACTGATTTGTTAACTTTGTTGTTATGTTATAGATTCTTTGACTTATGTTCTTTTAATATTTTGATTTGTTCCAACACTCTCTAATTAAGGTTCTTTAAGAGATAACTTTCTTCATACTTTTTAAGAATTTCTTTTCAAAATTTTGAGACTTTTGTTGTGTCTTTTTTTATTCTTCATTTTTTTTTTTTAAGTAATTTTTTATTATGATTTCTTAAAAGAGAAATTTCGTCATCATTGGTTGATAGCTTGTTACTAATGTTTTCAATCTCATTTTTAAGTTCTTCAATTTCCATTGCAATGGTTTCATTTTCCTCCATATTATTTTCCACTTCATGTGTTAACTCATTGACTTTATTTGCTAAACATTGATTTTCTTTTTATAGATTATTTATTTGAGAATCTAATTCTATCTTGCCATCTTTGCTTTCAAGTTCTAGATATTTTGAGAGGGTAAGATGCTTTGAATTAATGTCTTGCAATATTATTTTCTTAGGCAGGTGCTTGAATGCTATGTACTTTTTATCCATATTCAAGGTAAAAATATAAAGTCATTTCAACCAAAAGGTCCTTAGAAGTACAACGACAACAAAATTGCATTTTTGGGAGTACTCATTTATGTTTAATTCTAAGTTATTAATCTCATATCACACTTTAAGTTATTAATCTCATATCACACTTTTGTCCATAATTTTTTTAACGCCCTATGTCACCATTTGTAACCTATCTGCCAAATTGATGTCAATATAATTTACTTCAAAAATGACATCAATAACAATGCTTATTAAATCATTTTAGATCCTCCCTCCCAAATGGGTCAAGTTGTCCAGTCCCACAACATACTCAAAAGTGAACCAAACCTTCATTTCCATTTCAAGTTGATAAAATTTGCATTGCTTTCCTATAAATATTAGGCCCTCGTCTTCACGTCCACTTTAGAAGGCACTTTTATTTCAAAACCACTTTATGAAAATATATATGGATACCCTTTAATACTAATAATTAACCAACCTTGGTTTAAATCTGATTAGATTAAATGCTTAATTATAGAATCTCTTGCACAAAGCACTTTTACTTCATTTTACTTTTATTCCACTTTTGACCTATTTTCACACTAACTTAAAAAGTGTAAAAGGTGTTGAAAGAAGTTCTTTCTTTTATATTTTCTTGCTGCATACATGAATAAAATTTTCCACAACCTTTTGTCTTTTTCCTTTATTTTTTTAAAATCTTCTTTGTTTGTTTGTTTAAAAATATTATAGTGAGAACTTTGGCCACAAGCTTGAAAATACTGCTATTAGTAGAATGAATTATTTTTCAAATACACGTCTTGCAGTTATGTCAATTGAAGTGAATCTAATGATTATTTTATTCAAACATTCATTATAACAGAGACCAATCCATATAATTTTCCGATATATAAATACACTTAAAAGATGATAAGTCAAGTTTTTAAAAAAATTACTATTAATATTTATCTAATATACTTTAGATGTATAACTACTATTAATTATAATATAATAAAGATGAAATATTACCTTAAATTACTACTAGTATAATATATAATGATATAGATGTAATATACTTTAGGTATATTAAAATATATTACATTATCATAAAAAGTGAAATATTCCTTTTTTTTTTCTTATCCTGGTTTTATTCTATTGTGAAAACATCTCAACATCTTTAAGATAAGCTTTTGGAACCAAATAGTAAATGATAGATTTTGTACACAAATGTAATTGTTCAGGATGCTCAAGGTGTAACTCAAATTTCGAATGCTTCTCTTTAGACTACGCATTTCCTTCTAGTTGTATTCCATGACATCTATTAAATGCATGCCTCTGAGCAATCACACATTTGTCAAGGGCTATGCTATAGCCCTAGATGTATTTCCCCAGAGTAAATGTTAACCATTGTTAGTATTATGAGATCTCAATAACCATATAATAAGTTGCATGGGTTTGGGTGGGATAATTCATTGACTAGGCTTGTTAAGCATATTGGAATTGCATATGTGTTGGTTGAGCCATGTGTGTATTCCATGTAACTACTACAGTATTTGCTATCACTCAAGACAAAAATAAGGGTGACTCATTCTTCCACGATGTTGACGATGGTTATGTTGATATGTGTTTTTAATGCAATATGAATCAATAAGAATGAAAAATGTTGAATCCGTATGTAATAATATCCCTTCCCTTCAGTTTATAGCAACCTAGCTACCTAATGCCCATCTGTATATATATGGAAAGAAACCTATCCTTCACAAATAGTCGTATCCATCACAACCCATCCAACCAAAAATAGGCAATAGGTAGAGGATTTATATACAAGGCATTAGATAACTTTTTGTTCTCATTTTACGCCTGCCTTGGTGGGTATTTTCATGCATGATTTCATGCCACCCAGGTACCTAAATGACCAAAATAAGACCCTATCAAGGCCCACCTATACGAACACATAGGTCCCTACATGAAGTTGGTGTTTGGTGAATTAAGGACATGCAATGAACCCATGGTATATGAAAGAAGGTGCAGTGAAGTATCCAACTTCCTCCCATTGACATGAAGGTCCATTCTGTTCTATTTTAATCCATTTTGACTTGCTTTGAACCGCACCAATTCTGAGAAGATTTTTATCATTATGTTATAGTAAATACTTTGATTAGGCAAATTTTGCAACCATATTGCTTTTTAGACTTTAATTGATTTATTTTTATAGTACATTTTAAAAAATCAACTCAAGCAATGCCACCTCAACCATGTGGGATGATGTTATCCGCTAAAATGTGATTGGTTGATTTTTATAGTACATTTTCTTTGTTTTGAGGCTAATTTTTTTACCTCAAATTTATCTAATAGCTTCAGTCTTAATTGTGTTGAGTTACCTTGCATCTTAAAGATGAGTTTACCATAGAAGAAATGATAGTAGACTAATTATTGATAGGTCTCTCTAGTGAAATTCATTTCAGGAAAAATTGAAATCCAATGCCCTACAATCTTATGCTAAAACTTATTAATGAACATATGAAATCATTCGAAATACCATGTACCAACTTGGCTCTAGTTTCTATTTTTAATTTCTTTTCATTTGCATTTATACAAATATTTCTAAATTAATTTGTTACACCACATATGCAATTCACGGAGATTTGTGTATTTTAATAAACAAAGATAATATCAAATTATCCATAGATTTCTATAATTAGATCCATTCAAGATAAAATATCTCTATTGTAAAGCATGTTGAATGGAAGGTATGTTTTCATCCTAGGTGCAAAGGTGTGCAAGCTTATACAAGGTTATGTCAGATGGACTAAGGTTTTATAGACTACCTTTTCTTGGCCATTGATCTGAGTATGAAAAGAAGTAGAATGATTGAGTTTTGTACCACGAATTCACCAAAATGCATGATAGAAATAATTAAGAAAAGTAGACTCACGGTTTGAAATTATAGTATATGGTAAACCACTATGGGACCAAACATGGATGAAGTACAGATGTAGCATGTTAAGCATTATGGTTGTCTTATTACAAGTGATCATGAAATCGATATTAGAGAAACCATTCACAATAACTAATACACAACCAAGTTGGTGCTTAGGCATGGGTAAACCTAAAATAAAATAAAAAACAAACTAGTGGATTCCCAAGGTCTAGAAGGAACAAGCAATGGTGTATACATACCTTAAATGGTGATTAATTGGTTTCGCAATGGAACATGAAACACAAGATCTGATGTAGTGTTAAATATTTTGTCTCATGCAAGGCCAGTAGCAATGTTATTGCAATGCAACTATTGTCTTCATCACTCCAGAGTGTCCCACTGACTTAGAAAAATGATATTCCAAGCCAACAAGTCTAGTTTGAGTTATCTTGCAAGTGCACACTATGTATTAAGGAAATAAACAAGGTCTTGTTGCAAAGTGGAAACATGCCATATCAACAATAGGTCTTATTAAGGAATCATAGATCGTTGCTAACTATGTCTCATTGTTGTACAACTCTTTCCATCATTTTGTATTATAGACCTTGGTGTCAAGAACAATTGCAAGAGATACAAGAGGCCTGCTCAAATGATCAATGGCATTGTTGTCTCTACTTTTACTATGTTTGATGTCTAATGGAACTATTGTAAGAAACTCACTCACTTTGTACCATTATAGAAACTAAAAGGGCTTGTAATCTAAATGTATAGTGATATCCTTCCCTACAATTTGATGTCACCACTGTCATACAACTTATATAATGGATTACAATTCTATGTCATAGGTAGAGCAGTTGCATTCTACATCATTGAATGTATTGAAGTTAAAAGCAATGGGATGCTCATGTTGGGTCAAGATATTCCTCATGGTATAATTGTTGGAGTGTGTAATGATGTCTAGTGAGATGGCATGATGTCTAGACGTCTCATTTATTGTTGTACAAGCCTAGCTAAGGCACTTTGTAGACACATTGAGTCCTACCTAGAATAAGAATGAATAATATTCATCAGAACTCTCTAACTTATGAAAAATGAGTTAGCCCAAAAAGTATCATGGAGAAAAATTATCCATGATGCATGTGGGATAACTTATTTTCGCAACATCATCTAGTCTCTCTCCTGGTGCAAAGTTGTCCATCTCGTGTATTGGTCATCATAGTTTTTGACAAGGTAGAACTCCTCCTTGAGGGAATTGACAACAACCGCCCAAGTGGATTATATCTCGTATATTGTAGACTCATCTCTAGCATGCCTCTCCCAATAACTGTCTCACCAATATTTAACATGGGGGAGGGTCTTTAGGAGTGAGAAAGTGATCTTTTCACTGTTGGAAAAATTTTAAACAAAGTAATAAGCCTCTAAAATTTTTAAACATTTCTCCAAAGCATTTGCATCTAACTAGCTTTCAAATAAAGAAATGTCAAAGTTAAATTGTACCTTGAAGGGCGTTGCACCTCTAAATTGGTTACTTATTGAAGGTGTCTTTGCCATCGTTGGCAGACGATGAAGGATCTAGGAGAGATTATCCCTCCTATCATTCCTTTGTCGTGTGAGGGATTCCCCAAGCAACAGCTTAATAGGATCTCTTGCTTTGTCATCTCTCTTTTCTTCTCCCACCATGTGAGGTTGTTTGGGCCAACGAGAATGGTTGTCCCCAAGCTCAATTAGTTTGAGACCCAACTCCTTATACATGCATGTCGTTGGGAACATGCACCAAGAAACAACAAGAGAAAATTGCTCTAATACCATTAGTATGGGCTATTTAGAGAATGAAATGAAGGCAATGGTATAAATATGAAAACACACATACAAATAATTTGTAGAGCACACAATAATACAATAAAAACGAAATTATATTAATGAATGGAATGAAAAAACACTATAAACTGCAATCAGTACAAACTAGTTTGGATGGTGGTAGCTTGTCTCTGAAGAGAGATTTGTTGACTACGCTCATTCACAAGAGTTGATTACAAAGAGATTGAAATTTTCCTTTTTATCATAATCATTGAGGCAAAACCCCTAAACATCCAAAAACTGACCCTGGGAGATGAAGCATCAAAAGGATTTGTTGGCATTGAGATGGATAGCTAAGCTCTAGGGGCACAAATTTTGCATATATTTTTTGTTTAGGGTGCACGATAGCTTGTTTGAAAGAACTAACTGAAGTACAAATTTTGGTTGGGGATAGGGAATGACATGGAAACCCATGGTCCCTCGAGCGACCAAAATACATTGTTTAGGGCCTCAAAACAGACTTAGAAATTTGGAACCCAACAAAATGTAAAAATTTGTCAAAATGATGAAGAATTGTTGTAACTTAGTGGAACAGGTGGGTAGCCACTAGTATCCATTTGGATCACTCTACTACTTCTACTTACAATGGAACTTTCCTTTACCTTTATATTTGTCTACAATAGGCTTAGACTAGGCTTGGACTCGATTGGCCTCACACTAATTGTTTGACTTCTAAGGTTTCCATTTTTCTCAACCATCAAATCTTGAATTTCTCTTTTAATTTTGTTGCACATTGATAGGCTTATCCAATGTGTTAATAGCTAGGAATTCCATTTCTTCCTTCTAATGAAGATGCGAACATGACTTGAATTTCAAAATTAAATAAGTTCTCATGGGTTCTATCATCCACTTTAATCAACTAGTGGGCACTCAACTGGATCCAAGTACAAGATATCATCCACAAAATGATGGACAAATAGAGAGGGTAAATCAATGGTTGGAAGGGTACTGAAGAAACTATGTGGGAGAGCAACAAAAATCATGGGCAAAATGGCTACTCTTGGGTGAGTTTCGCTACAACAGCACTTTTCATATGTCAACAGGGATGTCTCCTTTCAAAGAATTATATGGTTATGATGCACTTCCCCTTGTTGAGGTGATATTTGGTGATAGTATAGCTCCAAAATCTAAATATTGGGTGGAAGAGAGCCAAGAAACTTTAAAGCTTTTGAAAGACAATTTGTAGGTTACCCAAAATCAGCAAAAACAATATGTAGAATAAACATAGAGAAGAAAGGACCTTTTAGGTTAATGATTTAGTATATTTGTGGTTGCAGCATCCATATCTGAAATTGCTTGAGGACAAGCAATCTTGGGTGGGGAGGATTGTAATGTCCCCATTCAAATAAATACATAGCAAGACAATTCCATCAATCCTACTAGTTCCCTAGGTTGGATGGATACATTTGGAATTTTAATAAGGGAGCTAATAAATGATGTTTAGACATTAGAATGGAATAAATATTTAATAATGGAGCTTATTAAATAAATACAAGAGAAAATTAAAGTGGCAATGGAGCATGAAGACACATGGAGACTAGGGGGGGCACACAAGCTAGAAATTTTGTGCCACATGGCATCCTCCTCTTGCAATTTCGAATCCATGGGAAGCCTAATGTTCTTGGGATGATTTGGAAGGTCAATATACTTGGCATGAATCAATTAAGGTCGAATTGGAGTGGAAGGGGAAGAGCATTTTGGAGCTAGTGAGACACTTGGACTAGATTCCCTTGCTCTATGACAACAATGATGAAGATGCTATGACACATATGACACAAATCAGGTCTGGAGGATGACATATGACATATCTGACATGTGAGGTCGAAATAGAGCCTCCAAGAGGGCGCTCATGTGAGTTGGGGAAGTTCAATGGGTTCCTACTCAAATTGGGGGAAGATGGAAGGCTAGGAAAGGGAGGACACATGGAAAATCTTGAGCCCACACCCAAATTCAAATTGTCTTGAGTTTGTGGATGGATTGGTAACCTTAAAAGGCTAAGGATGTTTATAAAATACAGGAATCAACCAAGAGAAGGGATTTTGATCATTTGTGAATTGTGAGAGCTAGTGGATGACTAGTTTTCTTGCCTTGGCCAATTTCGAGGGTGAAATATTCCCATCCAAGTTGGTGTTTGGAGAAGACACTTAGGTATTTCATTGAGATTTAATGGAGTTTTAATTGCAGGTGGAATCTACATGACAAATCGTGGGTTCTTCTATTGCATCACTTTCTCTCATCCATTTCCAATTTTCATTGCATATTCATGCTCATGGAGGGATTGCGCCTTGGGTGAGATATTGTAACTTTTGGGAGAGCTTCTCTTGGTCTATTTTTTATTGTAATAAGTTCAATATGCTATGTTATTCATTCTCAGAAATTTTCAGGTCGAAATACCCAAGATTTGTATGTCAAAATGACTTTTAATGAGCAAACAATGACCATTTCCACTCAATTTTGATATATGCCATGGTAATGTTGATTATTTCGAATGGAAGAATGTCTCTTTGATAAATGTATGATGAATGGACTTTCATTAATGTGTACTAAAAGTTTCATGTTCATTACTTAAGCATTGGAATCCATTTTACTCATTTTAATTGCATTGGTAGAAGATTTGGTGCCTTTTCCCCAAGGGTCGAAATAGTGATTTGGGAGTTGTTTGGGAGAGAGTCATGATAGCCTGTATAAATTGAACCATGATGCATATGAGAACTTAAAAATGTCCCTTACACATCCCATGCCTCTGATCATAAATTCGACTGGGTTTGGGAGCATTTGAGAATCCATTTCCAACATTTACCTGGGGGGATTGGAACCCCAATTTGCTAGTAAAGACTCATATTTTGATCAGAATATAAAACAAGTTTGTAGAAGTAATTGGAAGGTTATAAATCATCTCTGAACATAATATTCAAGTATTAATATCAGTCATACACACTCTGAGAATATTTGGGATCATTTGGACCAATTTGGAGACCTAGACATCAAAACTAGTCAAAGGTCGAAATAGGGAAAAAAGTGAAATATTGGTCATTTAATAAAATTTCAAAAAGGGACACTACAGAAACTCAAACTGAATTGCATTTATATCTCCAATAGCTTTAAGGATTGAATTCATGACTTCTAGGATATTAGACGACACAAAGCATGTTCTTATTTCACTTTACTTGTATGACTTAACCCAATGGAATAAAACTCAAAGAGAATAATAAATTTCTTCCGTGATTTGATATGAACTAATTCGGTAGACTTTCTCCCAAGAGATACAAGAGATTAACTATGGTATTTGTTGCTATGGAATTCCTTGCCATACTTTCACGCAAATATTAACAATACAATAGCAGATAGGTACTAGAAAGGTGAAATAATCCTATGTAACTTTACCTCTATACTAGGAGACCAATTCCAAGATTGATTGATATGACCATTAGCAAAAGTGGATCAAACCTACGACCTTATTCCTATAAGATTCATCATTGTTCATTACTTCAAAGCAATACCTCTTTGTATTGGGTAAGTCGATCGTCAAGCAAAATGATTGTACAAGCAAATAGGGAAGGTCAAGAACTTATGCCCTTCTTTGATGAAACCTTAGTTTTGTTTGTTGCTTGGAGGATTTCATGGATACCAACAACCTTGTGTACTATATGTCTGGTGCTTGGGGCATACGTTTTCTTGACCTAGATTTAGGACAATTGGCCATTGAATAACACTTTAAGCATCACCATAGTGAGGTTAGTGCCTTGAATTTCTTTCCCCAAAGTTTGAGCCTTGTGTCAAGTTGAAATGTTAACCTGCTTGGGAAATACATGAAGGGAACAAAAGTCCCATTTATTTTCACTTGGTCTATAAGAGAGCATTCGAATGACAAACAATGAAACTAATTGTGATTTGAGAAGTCAAATTCAACTTTATTCTAGTTAATTGTAGTTTTCACAAAATAATATCATGTTCTTTTTCAAGCAATGCATCCATGGTAGCCTTGAGATGACCTCACTGACATAACAATTAATTATAACAAGGCATATATTTAGAATGTTGGGAAATGAGCCTATATTGTTGGATTTTATAGTCTGCTAATTATTTATTTACTTTGAAATCCTTTCACCCTTGCTGTGATGTGTCATTAAATTCAAGCTATAAAGACTTGCAATCTATGGGAAATAAGGCTACAAGCTAGACTGTTAGCTAACGTGTTTTTAACAATCAACACATCATAGTGGTGGGAATGAGTCAAAAGAAACTTCTTAATTTATGCAAACTTAAATAATAATAATAATAAAAGAGTTGAGTTTAGGATGAAGCAGATGTAATATATAAATACCGTATTGATCTAGTGGCTTTGTTAGGGTGAGTGCACTGCAAGCTTTTGTATTTTGTTATTAGTGCGTTATCTATGGAAGAGTAAAGAAGTCATGTTCAATTTTCCAAGACTAGGATTTGTAGATTAGAGTGCATAAGGAAATGGTATGGTGTGTTTCCTTGAACTATAATTGGAAAAGCCAAGTGCACAAGGAGACCCTGAAGTGAGAGCTATGTGCTAGCTATGCATGGAGTGTATCCCTCACGATTATATACCGTTAATTTTAATACAAATAGTTATTATAAAGAAATATATGGTATTCCTATCTCCATTGAAAAATTTATGGTTCTATTTTTATTATTATAGATTGGATTTGGAATATGTATGTGACACTTAGTAATCTAATGATTGGACATAGCTCATACACCTTGGATTTAGAGTAGAGTTTTTTCTCAGCTCATGGACTAGAGTATGTTTTTTGTTAAGGGTTCCTCATGGTTTCTTTATTCTATGTATTGTACCAAGTGGGGCTAAAAGCATAGTCTTGTTGTCACAAGTATAGTGATATTCTTGGTGGGTAGTTATGGCCGACTTAGTATGTAAATTTTTTCAAAGTGTTATAAACACCAATTTTTTTATGATGATGTAAACTTTGATTCATATGAATATCAAGTCTTTTTTAAGTGAAAAATGACTATACATATAATAATTTTTAATTCAATGATGCAACTTTACCTTCGATTTAAATCTAAAAATAATATTTTGTAATTTAATGATATAGATTTAAAAAGGATTCAAAATATTTATAATGTAATGATACATATTTAGATTGTAACACTTTAATGAAATAATATGTGCCAACCATGCAAATTATGTGTATTATTTATATTTTTAATTAAGCTAATTTTTATAAATTTTATTTTTGAAAAATCACATCTAACCTAGATTCATTCTGCCTATTAACAAATCTAAAATCTAAAATCTAAAATATAATTATTTAAAAAAAATCAAAATTAACTATTGAAATTATAAAAAAAAAACATATAAAAATTTGCCAGCGTGATGCTAATGCTATATTCACCGAGGAACCAATTATTGATTAATTTCTTTACTAAAAATTGAATCAAAGGAAAAACCCAAAATTATTGATTAATTTCTTTACTAGAAATTGAATCAAAGGACATGGATTCATACAACAGGAGGTTTTAGGGTTTCGATCAAATCTGCTCACCGTAACACAATGGCGATGGTGACACTGGCGACTGTGAGGAGAAGGGAAATGCTTTCCGTATGGAGGAAGAAGCATTCAGTTGTCCATACCATTTCTCAACGCTCCTTCCACAATTTCAATGCCACTGCCGAAACGCGCATTAAAACTTTCTGTCAGACAGATATGCTTACAGAGGCAGTGGAAACCTTCAAGCATCTGCTTTCAGCTAAATCCCACCCCACTCTGAACACCTGCAATATTTTGTTAAGTAGCCTAGTCCGACGGAAGCAACACCAATCAGCATTGACTGTTTACAGACTTATGGTTGAAGCAGACATTAGTCCAAATCTAATATCTCTGAGCATCGTCATCAACTGTCACTGTGAAACAGGTAGAATGGATTATGCTTTCAAAATGTTTGAAGAAATGCAAGCACATGGTTACATTCCAAATGTCATAATATTCACTACACTCATCAAAGGGCTTTGCAGGGTGGACAGGACAGAGGACGCTGTCAAACTTTTCAATCGAATGGTGAGTAAACGACAGGTTCCTAATCTTTTTACTTATAACATCCTAATAGATGGGCTCTGCAAGAGAGGGAAAACCCACGAGGCGTTCGGATTGATAGCTGTTATGCCGCAAAAGGGCCATGAGCCAAACTCTATTACATTTACCACCCTCATGAATCGACTATGCAAAGAAGGTAAACTCCGAGAGGCCAATCAACTACTGTATCTAATGTCAAAAGAAGGGCATAACCCCAATGTTGTTACATTTACTGCACTTATTGATGGTTTTTGTAAGGAAGGCAAGTTGGAGGAGGCTAGAAAGCTTTTCTATGAAATGCCCGACAAACACATATACCCCAATGCTTTTACATACAATGCGCTTATTGATGGCTTCTGTAAGGCAGGCAAGGTGGAAGAGGCTAGGAAGCTCTTCAGTGAAATGCCCTACAAAAACGTATACCCCAATGCTGTCACATACACTACGCTTATTGATGGTTTCTGTAAGGCAAGCAAGGTGGAGGAGGCTACGAAGCTCTTTTATGAAATGTCCGAGAAAAACGCATGCTCCAATGTTGTCACATACAATGTTCTTATTGATGGTTTCTAACTTTCTGTAAGGAAGGCAAGTTGGAGGAGGCTAGGGAGCTCTTCCGTGAAATGCCCTACAAAAACATATACCCTGATGTTGTCACATACAGTGCACTTATTGATGGTTTCTGTAAGGCATGCAGGGTGGAGGAGGCTAGGAAGCTGTTCTATGAAATGCGCGATAAAAAAAATATGCCCCGATGCTGTCACATACAGTGCTCTTATTGATGGTTTCTGTATGGCAGGCAAGGTGGAGGAAGCTAAGAAGTTTTTCTATGAAATGTCTGACAAAAACATATGCCCGGATGCTGTCACATACAATGTTCTTATTGATGGTTTCTGTAAGTCAGGCGAGTTGGAAGAGGCTAGGAAGCTCTTCTATGGATTGAGCAACAAGAACATATTCCCTGGTATTGTTACATACACTGCATTTATTGATGGTTTTTGTAAGGCAGGCGAGTTGGAGGAGGCTAGGAAGTTGTTCTATGAAATGCCCAACAAATACATATGCCCCAATGCTGTCACATACAGTGCTCTTATTGATGGTTTCTGTAAGGCAGGCAAGGTGGAGAAGGCTAGGAAGCTTTTCTATGAAATGTCCGACAAAAACATATGCCCCGATGTTGTCACATACAATGCTTTTATTGATGGTTTCTGTAAGGCAGGCAAGGTGGAGGGGGCTAGGAAGCTTTTCTATGAAATGTCCGACAAAAACATATGCCCCGATGTTGTCACATACAATGTTCTTATTGATGGTTTCTGTAAGGCAGGCGAGTTGGAGGAGGCTAGGAAGCTCTTCTATGGAATGAGCATCAAGAACATATTCCCTGATATTGTTACATACACTGCATTTATTGATGGCCTCGTCAAGGAAGGGCAATGGAAGGATGCCACCAAAGTGCTTCATGAGATGCTGGACGAGGGGAACAATCCAGATGTTATCACGTACAACGCTTTTATTGTTGGTCTTTGTAAAGAAGGCAAGCTTCAGGAAGCTCTCCGGTTGTTAAATGTTATGGTTCAAATAGGGCATCAACCTGATGATATCACATGTAATACACTTATAGGTGGGTTACACAAGGTGCATAATCTAGAGAAGGCCAAGGAGCTCCTTCAAGAGATGTTGGAGAAAGGTTGCAGACCTGACCTAGTTTATACGACATTAATAGATGGACTCTGTAAGCATAACAGTAAAGGAAAATCTTAATAGATTTTTTATGGGATTCCAAAGCAAGCTTCAAACCTTGATGATATTACATACATCACATTGATGGATGGATTTTGGAAAGTTGGTAATCTTAATGAATCTATTAAGTTATTTAAGCTCATGAAAGATAGCACTCATCTTCCAGACATGACTACACATACTGCCCTCATGGATAGACTATGCAAGGAAGGCACACCCCAAGAGGCCAATATCGCATGAGGTCCTAAACTATGTTACCACAAACGGAACGACCAGAGCCGTTTCTTCAAAAAAATGGTTCAGAAACGACAACGAGACGGAAAACGCCGTTTCTTTTGGTCGTTTCTGTTTCTAAAGGCATGAACCCGTTTTTTACAAAACGATTATCGTTTCTTGGCGTTTCTTGGGGTCGTTTCTGGGATGTTTAGCACGGGTAAAATAAGAAATATAAAAATACTACATATTTTCTTTTTCAAATCAATCGCCTGCTCTGCCTCTATGCTGCCCTCTTCCTATTTTGTGCAATTGCATAACGTAGGCATTTATTTTCATAGTGCTATCGAAATTACTCCTATCGATGAATCCCAAGATCCAGAAACAGAGCCAACAACATATGTGGTACCATATTAGCATATCAAACAGGAGCAGATCCTCTTGGCCGGGTAATACACACTGGATTAAAATGAAATTAATGTTTACTGACTTTTAATTTTTCTTCTTAAAATTTTTAAAACAATTAATAGCTATTTTTTATTATTTATTAAGATAATGGGGAAGGTAATCTAATGTTGTTTGAAGCATCCTTGGTTGAAGTAGAACCGTCAATTGAAGTGAGATTAATATAGAGTTTTTTTATTAAGGTTATGGGAAGGAGGCTTTGTGTTTAAGACCAATTATATTTATCGATCGGGTTGATTTTGAAGTGACTTGCAATTGTGAAGTGCAGGGCTGACTTTGGTAATAATGCACTAGCAAGCTATCTGAAACAGGTTTGGAGGTTGAGCTTAATGAAGTGTGATCTGAGTGGAATTTCCATGAGTACACCAGGTGTTTACTATGAAAACACATTTGGTTAAGGGTTTAGTGGGCTACACATGCTGATTAAATGCACCGGTTGATCAATCTAACATGGATTTGGCATAGTTGTTAGTGTGTTGCAACTTGCAGCTGTTGAAGTGCCCCAAGAAAATTTCAATGAATTTGTTCACAATAATAATCCGGAGTTGGTTTGATTAAATGGTTAGTGGCTTGTCTTTGTCATTGATAGAATGTACCTTAAGAATTTCAATGTGAACTGTACTTCTATGAAATGGACTAACTTGCTTTTATGTCTTGATCGAAGGGTTGTTTGTAATTTGTAGCTTGCTTTGGCATGCCTCCTTTTTAAGTTTTGTGAAATATTTTGTAACTTCACTATAAAAAAAATTGATTTACAACAAAGCATGATTTTAATTGATGTAACCATTCACTTAATGCTTTGGCATCAATTTCTCCCGTGAGCAATGGGATTTAAATATTATCTTTACTCTCGCAATGGGTTCTTTCCTCTAAAGGATCATACATCTCTGCCCTTTGTCGATGCATAGCTTCTTCTCCAATGTTATCTTGTTCTTCCTTTACAAAGACACTCATTTAGTCTCCCATAGTATTGCTAATTCGACGTGCAAGAATGTAATTTGATTCTGATGATGGTGTCATGCCAAATTCCAATATGTCGAATGCATCCAGACTGGAAGGATCATACAATTCTCACACCAGTGCAACACAATGTTGAAGAGCGCTAGCACAAATATCTGATTAGGCAAACTATGCTAGAAGACTCTAGCTATTACAACACTTGATCTGAACTCCCACGCGAGCTCAAGGAACTGACTATTGGTTATAGAATTCAATAAGTCTATGTGTAGAAATTAAGAACACTACAAATGCCAAATGAATTAAACAAAATGTAACGGAATTATAGACTGCAAGAGATATGAGACTTTACATCTTTATTAATAAAACAAGAATTGCTTACAATACTTTGGTCAGTGATGAATTGCCTTGAGCAAGATAGCATAACTAATGCTCCATCGTTCAACAACAATAAATCCTTGAGTTGGTCTATTTAAAATGAAGGGAGAGTCCAGAACAATTTCAAAAGGATGAAACTATTCATTGGTTAAGAAGCTGAAATGTTTCATTTCTAGTTTCTACAGTAACAATTGACTAAAAGAAGAGGAGATGGCAGCCACATGGTGCACATACGCTGCTAAATTTTTATGAACCTGTAACAAAAAAAACACTAAACCATGTAAATCTTTGTAATGCTCTGAGGTGTAGGCCAATCAACTTGCACCTTCACCTTGTTCTCTGCCATACTTGGACTTTCAAATGATGCAAATGCTACACTTTAGTCTCTTAATAAAAATCAGAATATTATTTACTGAATCTCAATTTGCCTACGGGACAAAGAATTGGGAGCATTACTTTCTCATGATATATGAGATCTTGGGGACGATATGAGGAATTATGGCTGAGTTAATATCATAACTTGGTTAGTGATGACATCAGCAAAATCGCTGACACAGAGGCCTCCAAGGTAGGAAAGCAGGATTGACCCTAATAATTCTTTTGTCATTCTAGCTCCTCTGTTATTTCTCAGATTCTATTGTTATTATGCCGGTATCTTTATCAGATAGTTTTGTGTTAAAAAATGCAAAGAATAGTAGCTGTGGATGTCGCAGAAAACAAGGCCTTATTTTTGTTGGTATTTGAACCGTCGAACTTTGTTATCAGAAAGCCTCCTGTGCTAAAAAGACTACCCAAGTATAGCCATGGTCTCTATAATATTTTGTATATGGCAATAATAAAAAATCTTTAAAAAAAATAGAATATCATTGAAATAAACAATCACAAACTTACCAACATATTCCCCAAGTATGTTGAATGTTTATTTTGAGAATTGAGCAGAATCAAAATATGTAGACTTAAATTTCCTCTTTTACTTTGCTTATATAATATGTCACTTCCCTAAATCAGGGTTAAATTTTTGGCTGTTGCCAAAACTAGCCCGCACCCTTTACCATTACTTGGTACAGTATAGCAAAAAAATTATATTAGGCCAAGAAATATCATCTGCTGTTAGACTGACCTATTACCACCTGATCCGAAAAAAGAAATATACCGGGCATTCTGTTTTTACTGAAACAAGTTTATGATTGTTATTTATATTGTAAACCATCACCAATAATCCCCACATGAGCATAATCCCTCTTTGAAATGATGAAAACGGTTTGCATCCCTCACAATGATTTCACGTTCAACAATCTTAGAGATGAACTTAGTAGCATTGTGGCAATCACCACATACACGAAGGTTTTTGGTAATTCTAATAGGGGTTCCGGAACTTGTGTTGATAAGTCCAAAAGCAATAGCTAGCTTCTCACTGTGACTATAAAGCATGTGTTCTTTCACCTCATCCTCCACATCATGCAATACAGAATCCGTGTTGGGCACATAACCTGCCTCAGCCATCTGCCCAGACAAAGCTTCCAACATTGCATAAATCTTTTCAGATTGAGGGTGTGAATTGTCCCCAACACGAAAAGCATGAACCTTGTTATCTAGCTCAATAAAGCTGCACCCTGGGGCTTTTCTCAACCCTTTGTTTTTCACCCTTGATCTCATCTTTGCTACATCCTCCCACCTACCAGCTGCAGCATAGATGTTTGACAACAAAACATAATACCCAACATTTTCTGGGTCTAACTCAAAAAGACGCTCTGCCACATATTTCCCCAGCTCAAAATTGCGATAGATTCTGCAGGAACCAAGCAGAGACCCCCACACAGCTGCATCAGGTTCAATTGGCATCTTCCTGATGAAGTTGTATGCCTCATCCAACTGCCCGGCACGGCCAAGAAGGTCAACCATGCATGCATAATGTTTCAGTCTGGGTGTGATACCATAAGATTGACTCATGCTATAGAAGTATTGACATCCCTCAACCACTAGGCCTGCATGGCTGCATGCAGATAAAAGACAAATAAATGTGACGTGATTTGGCTTCATGCCTGTCAGTTCCATTTGGGAAAAGAGTGCAAGTGCATCCTTACCATGCCCATGCATTCCATACCCTGCAATCATCGCACTCCATGAAACCACATCCCTGTTAGCAATCCTGTCAAACAACTGGCGAGCAATTTCTATATATCCACATTTTGCATACATGTCTATGAGTGCAGTCCCCACAGAAACATCCGACTCAAATCCACTTCTAATGATGTAATCATGAATCCGCTGACCTTGTTCAAGAGCTCCTATATGGGCACAAGCTGACAGCACAGTCACAATAGTAATGGGGTTGGGTTTCACAGCTGTAAGTTGCATTTGATTAAAAAGAGCCAATGCCTCTTTGGCAAGTCCATTTTGGCCATAACCAGCAATCATTGAACTCCATGAAACCACATTTCTTACAGGCATGGTGTCAAACAATTTCTGTGCAGTCTCTACTCTACCGCATTTTGAATACATGTCTATCAGTGCACCGGTTACAAAAACATCAGACTCGAATCCAAGTTTGATTGAGAGTATATGGATACATTTACCTTGCTGCAAAGTACCTAAGTGGGCACATACTGACAACATACTAACACAAGTAACAGAGTTTGGTTTCAAGTTTTCCATCTGCATCTGATGGAAAAGTGGCAAAGACTCATTAGCATGGCCATTCTGAGAATACCCTGCAATCATTGCATTCCAAGAAACGACGTCTCTGTCAGGCATTTCAGCAAACACTCGTCGTGCAAGTTCAATCCTTCCACATTTGGCATACATAGCTACAAGTGAATTCCCAAGACTAACATCCATTCCCAATCCACTAGCAACTACATAGCCATGGATCCACTTTCCATATTGCAGAAACCCCAGCTGAACACATGCCGGGAGCACGCTGACAATGGTAACTAAATTAGGTTTTGTATCAGTCAGCTGCATTTGATAGAAAAGGATCAAGGCTTCATTTGCATAACAAGTCAGCACATACCCAGATATCAGTACAGTCCATGAAGCAACGTCCCTTTCAGACATTTTGTCAAACACCTGGCGACCATCGTTGGCACTGTCACACTTGAAATACATATCAATGAGAGCATTGCTCACATAAATGTCCGAATCAAACCCAATTCGAACTGCATGTTGATGAATCTCCCTGCCCTCTCTCAGAGCTGATAGACCGGCACATGCCTTGAGTACAAAAGGAAACGTGAAGTTGTCTGGCTGTATGTTAACCCGTCGCATTTCATAATACAATCTGAGAGCCTCATCAAAAAGCCCACTTTTAGCATAGCCTTTAACCATTGTATTCCATAGGTGAACGTTTCGTTCAGTTATTTTGTCAAACGCTTCGCGTGCATCCTTCAAATCATGGCACATCGTATACATATTGACAAGTTCGGATTGTATGAGACTATTTTGGTTAAGCCCAATTACGATTGTGTGGGCATGGACTTCTTTCAGTGCTTTCATCTTTGTACAGCCCTGCAAGAGACCAGCATATATATTAACATAGGAATCCACTGTTTCGCTTTTGTATTCGGTTTTATGTGTTGGCTTCGCACCGCAGAGATTATTGCTGTAAGTTTTCTCTGGTAAATTCCACACTGGTCGTGGGGTTAGTTCTTCTGTAACAACCTCGGCACTTGAAGCATGATGACGGAATAATACTTTGCAAATCAATGGCCAATGGAATCTTTTTGTGGTTTTGAAATTGTAACAAGCGTGGCGATAATGGAGGTGTAAAAGCAAAGCCAAGGATGTAGATTGCACCGACGAATACATGGGCAATCGTAAACCATCTACTGTTATCTGTGAAAGTTCTTGATGGTTTTTTCACATTGAAAGTTGCTTCAAATTTATCTGGGTATGTTGCCTTCATCTCACAGAAAGGCTGTGCTCAACACTCTCCATCGAATAGAAACACTCTGATAGAAATTTGAGCGAACAATCCATCAAACTTTGATACAGCCTTTGCACTTCTGTTTCATCTTCTTTTCAAAGTTCTCATTCAAATCAAGAGTCACTATAAGTTTGAAACTGTTTTACCAATAGAAATACTTTGATAGAAATTTGAGCGAGCAATCCATCAAAGTCCAAGTAAAATCTGAAACACTGAAACCGGTTTACCAATAGAAACACTTTGACAGAAATTAGAGCTAACAATCCATCAAAGTCCAAGTAAAACCTGAAATTTGTTGAAACTATTTTACCAATAGAAACAGTGTAATAGAAATTTGAGCCAGATATCTATCAAATTCCAATTAAAAGATGAAAGTATTTGAAACCATATGTTACCAATAGAAACCCTTTGATAGAAATGTGAACAAGCAATAATTTTGATGATAGCCGTTGTACTTTCCATCACCGGAGTACGTTAGTATTCTCATATTAAAAGTGAAATATTTAATCAATCAATTTTTTTAAGTAATTTGAAATTTAAATAAAAAGTAAATATTTAAATAGATTTGTTAAATATTTGAATTAGTTTAAAAAGAATGAAAACCGAATTTACATAAAATTTTATTTTATATTTAAATTAAAAGATCTCTTGTTGTTATTCAATTTTATTTTATATTTAAATTAAAAGATTTATTATTATTTTTCTTTTTACCTGGTTTAATTTTTGTAAGTAATATGATATATTTGTTGAGCTCTTATGTAAAAGTTGAGTGGATTATGTAATATGTTTATATTTTGATTCTTTGAAATAACATGTGTTGGCATATTTTTAAGTAATAAAAAAACTCATTTAAAATATTATATTTTCAAAGTTTTCATCCAATTCAAAAAATCATATCACATGTTTTTTTTAATGAGAATCAATTTTGGAAGATGACAAAACATATGATAATGAGATCATCCACACTAAATGATTCATAATAAGCTCAGGGTTTGTGCATCCTAGTGTTTTTTCTCTTAGAATTTTGGCAATATTATAAAATATGTTTTTATCTTTTTTTTATTTCGGCCTTTTGTACATAGTATATAAGTTTATTTGAATGGCTTTTTTGCACATAGTAAATAAGTTTACTTGAATTAGAGGTGTTTATTTGAATGGCTTTTTGCACATAGTAAATAAGTTTACTTGAATTAAAGATAGCTAGCTATTGTGAGTCAATTTATATGTATAAATCAATTTGTAAATTTATAAAATGCAAGCACATTAAATACATGATTAGATCATTTAGAGTATGATCTATTTAAACTAATAATTAGTGCTTATTCTATTTATACTTAAACTTGTGAAATCTATTGCACCAAATGAACAAAGCAAATGACAAATTCATCATTGCATTATACCTTGGTATATCCCTAAGTGTTATAGATTAGGTTGTAGGTAAGTATTCACTCTTTATTATCTAAAACTTCTACAGTGAATATTACTTTTGGTATATTTCAAAATATAATGTAATCAATAGATATTAAAAAGATAAATGAAATTAATTCTAGAAATGAAATACACCACACTTCATCAATCAAAAGCAAGCTTAATGAATCCCACCGATGACCATGTACTCAAACACCATCGTGATAATAAGACCTTGTTGTCACCAAATTATCTTTTGACTTGTGTTTAAGCACCTCTTGTTTCAATGAATCAATGCTTTAATAAAAGGAAAACACACTTGCATAAAAGGAAATAAAAGACTACCATGATCCATTTGGAATGAGCTCAATTCTCCCATGAACAAGGTAGCAAACTAAACTATAACATTATAAAACTAAATCAAAGCATACTATTTATAGTACTAAAGAATGACAATCTATGTGAAAGGAAATGCTAAGAAGTTTTATTCACTCCATGAGTTGGATTGTAATATCCCGGTTTTGACCCCGTTTGCGTTAAAAGGGTACATGATGTATATTTTGTAATTAATCATGGTGAGGAGCAAAAGGCAAAAGCCTCACCATCGATTTGGTTGTGTATGTTTCGGCAATAGGGATCGTTGCCGATGGTATATCGTGCTATCCGACACATTATAGTTTTGGCATCATGTAAGTATGCACATCAATTTAGAATAAACCTACAGCCAGCTACGACGGTGCAACGTTAAATGAAAAGGGCATGATTCCAAAGGTTAAGGGGGGGTTGTCTAACCCGTGGGGGCCATTGGGAGTTTGCCATGTGTCACCACCCTGTTGTTTTCTTGTTAGTTGGGGGCATCTATTTGTTGGCAGGGAAAACCACCACCACACTCACGCCTGCACTCTCTCCACAACGTGCCTCTTGATGGCCTGCCCACTAACTAGACTGCAAGTCGGTTCATCTTCCCTCACGTTGAGCAGAGTTAAAAGGGGGCCGCAATTCATTGTTGGGGGTTCGTTCTCCCTTTTTCTCAGGGATTGTTAGTAGGTGAGATATTCACTCTCGCACAGAAGAAGATTGTTTCCTTTTTCCCTTTGTCGGACCGTGAGATGTTCGGTTACTTCATCATTGAACCGTGGTTGTTGTTCTCCTCTGTTCATTTGGGTGTTGTGAGTCCCTACGCTGTGTGGGCGGTGGTTTCTTTCCCAATTTCAGTTAACTGTGTCTTTTTCCAAACAGCGGGATGTTTCCGTGGTTTCCATCGTGAGGTGTTTCCCTCCTGTTCACAGAGAGAGAGAGAGAGAGAGCCCGTGTTTAATCCACCCATGCCGACTGTGAAAACGTGATGGGGTTTCCTTGTTGAGAAAGGACCATTGTTCTCCAGCGTTGTTGGTTAGGTTTGGACGGTGTAGTGTCCCGTCACTTCGCCGTGGAATCCTAGCTGTGGTTCTTCACTGAGCGGTGGTCACTGTGAAAGTGTGTCGTGGCTTCATTGTTGAGGGAGGATTCTTGCTTTTTCATCGTTGCTGCCTATGTTTTCTTCCACATTTTGCTTTGGCTGTGTCTTTTTCCCTTGCGTATAGGTTGAGAGTATGTTCTTTCCCCTTTTCTGCCTGTGTAAGTTCTCCAGCAATTATATTGGGGATTGTGTGTGCTGTGGGCTCGTGGATGTTGGCTGGCTGTTGATTTCCACATTCGTTGGCTGAGTTTTCCCCTGTCCATGCTGGGAGTGCGGCTTCTTTCCTTTTTGCGAACTGGGTAATGTTTCCATCGTTTCATTGTAAGTTTGGGGCTGTTGACTTCCCCTGGTTTTGGGTTGCTATGTATGCAAGTACCTTTTGGGTTGCTATTGAGTTGTTTTGGCCACGCTAGGGCCAAGAACAACTCTGAGTTGTCTTGAGGACTTGAGCCATGTTCATCCTTCTGTTTGGGTTTGTCACCCTGTGGTCTTCATCTTCTTCACAGAGCTGTGAACTGTTTATTTTGCTGCGGTATGCAGTGGTTGGTCTTCGGACTGTTGAGAGTAGGATTAGAGGCTAGGTATGCTTGAGAAAACTGGTGTTTGAGGCCACCAGCTTAGCATTTAGCCTTTTCTAGCTCCTTGACGGCCTGATAAACCCTACTGTGTGGGTTTGGCTGATTAGTGTACCTTGGCTATGTGTAAGCCTGCTTTAACCCTTATTCCTTGAGGAATCATGCCCAGCTCGGGGGTGGCAGTGTTGCTGAGAGATTGATGAACACGCTGGCCTATGGTTGGGTGGAACGTTGCAGCGACGTAGCTGGTTGCGGGACGAGTTCTTATCAGATGAGTATTCTTGTCCATTTTACTTCTGCAATTATATTTACTGATTAATGAATATGATGAACATGTGGCATGCTTGAATGAATGTATGTTTTCTTCCGCATGTATATGAAGGATTATGCATCTTAGTATGTATTATGCTTAAGCTTTTTATTTCAGCATTATATGCATGTTCATGTTCATGGGGTTGTTTTCCCGTATGTTTGGTGTTAGTAGCATCCTCTTCACTGGTCAGAGGGTCGGGGACGTTACAGAGTGGTATCAGAGCTCTAGTTGCAGCATGGGCCTGAATGGGCCATGACAGATCAGATAACAGAGGCAGGTTGCCTTCTACCCAACAGCAATCAAAAAATTGAAGACAAGAAAATTCACAAAAAATTTTAAGTGCCAGAACTATCGCCCCATCGGAGCACTTAGTGGGAAGTCCACCCGACGGATAGTTGATCCGACGGTCGATGCGGCGAAAGACTGTAAAGGAAAATTTTTAAGTGTTTGGTTGTCGGCACATCGGGACACTTAGACGGATGGATCACCGATGCTTAGCCAATTGACCACCGCCGTTGCGGATGGCTAGACCACCATGCCTCCGACGGGTAGAGCCTCCGATCGTCGATGGCACAGAACTTCTGAAAATTCTTCTAAGTGTTGACTTCGTCGGCCATCAAAGCATTTTAGTTGATGACGTCATCGATGAACATCGGAAGGGGTTAACGGTTCGCGTGCCACCGTTGCGGTTGCTTAGTCAACTATCTCTTCGACACACTAGTCCTTCCAGTCGCCGATGCCGAGGTGTTAGTAAATAGTAGCTCCGGGCGGCGGCGACAAACATATGTTTGACCAGCGATGGATAGAGGAAGTTTTCGCCGACAGATAAGAAACGGATCAGGGGAGAATAAAGGATGGTTGAGCCGATGAAGTTCGGAAAGGAAGAGAGAGAAAAACTCGAAAATTTTTCCAAGTCATAGAATCATCGGCCATCGGTGATGGTTAGTTGATCACATCGTCGATGCTCAGATGATTTGTTCGCCGATGAGCTACGTCGGGTAAAGTTGTTGGTCGAACGTCCGCCGTTGCGGAGGTCGAGAGGACTAACCACCCAACGAGGAATGCGTCCGAGAGCCGATGCCGTAGCTTCTAGGGGTTCCAATCGCTGATAGACTTGTGGCTGCGGAAGACTTGGGGAGATTGTGGGCTGCCGTTGCGAAAGCTTGATGACTAACCATCCGATGCATAGGGCACCCGGCCGCCAATGCAACAGGTTAGTCTATGCTATTGCCGATAAGACTCGGAACAGTAGACCACGACAGGGTCGATACGGCGGAAGAAAATAGACGAGTAACTCGCCGATACAGTGGAAGAATTGAGAAGTTTCAGTCGTCGAAACACCAAGGAGTTAGCAGGGAAGAGACCCAATTAGAAGAAAACTTTGAGGAGTATAAAAGCATCAAAAATTTGTTAACAATCGGAAGCTCAGCCGGTTCGCCGTGGAAACTGTAGAAAGATCTTTTTCCGCCTTTGTGGTTGCTCAAATGACTGTGCACCCGATCAGCAGTTGGTTTCCTCGCCGATGCAAATTGGAAGTCTATTCATTTTGCCCGCCGAAACGCCGGAAAGGAGTAAGCAAACAGACCGCCGATGAATAGTTAATTTGCTCGCCGATGCAGATCGGAAGTGTAGTTGGTTTGACCACCAAAATGTCGAAAAAATAGTTGGAAGAAGGTCTGATTGGGCCTAAGGAATTTGGATTTTTCAAAGGAATTTCTCAGTAGTTTTTCCTGCAATTTTCGACTGTCTTCCAGTGGGTTTTCAGCAGATTATCAGTGGATTACAGAGCTGAACAAGAGATAGAGAAAATTTTGTGTTTTAGCATAATTGTTGTTTTATAAATTTCCAAAGGAGATCTGGGTTTTTCAAAGGAACTTCTCAGTAATTTTTCAAGCAGTTTTCAATTGTCTTTCAGTAGATTTTCAGCAGATTCAGCAGACTGTCAGTGGTCACGGGGTTGAAAAGGGAGAAAACCCTAGGTGACTGAAGTTAGCATTCCTGACCAAAGTACAGTTGTATGTTTGTCATCATTCTAGAAGTAGTGTGGTTTTCACATCCGAGGTCAGAATGAAGCATGTGGATAGGCGTTGGAAAGCTTATCCAGCCGAGAACAAGGAAAAGTCACCAGAATCTGAGTATGGAGTAGCAAAGTGCTAGTGATTGCTTGAAAGAGAAATGTGCTGCTGTCAATATAGACAACTCTGAGGAATTGCACGCTTAGAGGTAGCAAGACCATGAAGTCAAACTAATTGTTGTGTGGAAGAGGAGTTCCATGCAAGGATGAGGGACTTAAAAAGGGAAGTTTCCCTTAAACCCTATCTTGTTGATTATAACTACCTTTTATAAGTTTTATACTTGAAATGTATGAGGATATGCTTTGCATGCATAGGATATTGAGGATTATACATTTATAATAAACCACTAATGATAGTTATTGCATTGGTGTTGGCATTAGTGGAAAAACCAACGACAACATGGACATGGTTGAATATGTTGTTGATGCTGACGAAGGTGACTAGCACCCCTCTGGAGAAAGGGATAAGGCAACAAGTCCATAATCAAAAGTTGGTGAGCAAATTCTGCAATCTCCTGCAAAGGACCAACCAAACTGGTAATGTCAAGGGTGTAAGTAGGACACATGAAGGTAAGAGTTTGATTATGACAAATTCCATGGAGTGGTAAAGGTAAGAGACCTCATACCATGTGGATATTTGAATGTTATACTACATTCATATAGAAATGTGCCATGCATGTATATGTTGATTGAGCTTAGTATCCCAAGGAAAGTAAGTACTAATGATCTTGATTATAGTAATGCATCCTATATGAAGTAGTCATGGTTAGGCCATGCATGGTATTCCTGAATCAATGCAAGGTAGCATCGAGTGGATATGCATTAAAGGAGTTTATAAATCTTGAAGTTATGCATTGAATGGATGCATATGAAGGGTGTAAGTAGCTGATTACATAAGTATGGGTGCAAATGTTGTGATGCATTTCATAAGTGCATTGAGATAGTGCATGTGATATTATATTACTAATGGCTGAAATGATGAATTGATGACAATTCTGGAACCATTTCAGGAGCTGTTATGAATGCAGGATAGTAAGTGCATGAAGAAGGTAGTCATGATCGACTGGCTACCAGAAATGCTCTATGGAAGAGCAAGGTGGTACAAATGATACGCTTGTGAAGTAAGGAGTATCTAAACATTTCATTTAAATTACATGAATGATGTGACTGTACCCTGTAATTTAAAATATGATAATGATTGCGTGAAGTAAATGAGTTTTGGTAATATTGATGTGATTAACAGCTGGAAGTATTGGAATTTTATAAATTCTGAAAATGCGTCAATGATTGTTGCAGCAATGAAAATGTTATATGCATCAAGACTTACCAAGTGTTTGGCTGATTGAAGTTCAGGTTACGGGTAGATTGTTTGGAGCATGGCAATGAGAGTAAGACCATGGAAAAGGCCGAAATCTACCATGTGAAAGAGCCTAACCTCATGAAAAGAGTCTCATGGTTGTGATAATAGTTTGTATGCATAATGAGTTGTAAATTTGAATTTGTGAATTTTGGATTTGAGAAATTGCTGACAACTACTAATCACTATCGGCTTACATAAGATTGTGTCAGGAGGACGCATTGTAAGTGGGTATTCATACTATGTTAGTAAGCATGAAATTATAATGGGCATAGTGGTGCTGCTTACAAGAGACCCACAAATGAGGATCACCTCATTGCCAAGCAAATCAGTTTCTGTAGTAAACAGAGTTGCAAATTCTCATTGAATTTAATTAATAATGTTATTGCTTGGTTATGGAACAATCAATTTGGATTGTATTATCAGATAATGATTGACTGTTGGTTATTTGATGAATGTGCCAGGGGTACACACTGCAGGAAAATCATGTGTGATGACCTGCAGGAGCCAAACTTCATGGGAAGGTTTTTCCTTATCTTGGAAATGGGTTTCGGGTGAAACTCCATTGGACATTTTGGAAGTGTCTCATCTGCACTACATGTTTGGTAAGCAACATGAGTGAGATGGTATGGATTATGTCGGTAAGACATGTGTGGATATGAAATGTAAAGAGGAATTGGGATGGCAAACCGAAGGACTGTCAACTCAGAGAAGGGAGCCCCATTCCTCCTTAACGAAGGAATACTGCCTCGGCAAATGGATAAGTGTTATGTGACCCTAGCTAGGAATATGCATGTTAGATTGTTAAAATTCCATATGCAGAACATGTTTTGATTTTATTTCCATTTGGACTGATTGCTTGAGTATGAATAGGGCCTACATGATACACACCGGACAAGGGTGCACACTTTTTTGATGTCGGATCATGGAAGGGTTTTTCAATATTAATTACACCCTAGGGAGTGGACGCACTCCTGGTGTCTCAACAATTGATAGCAAAGGGTGTGAAATATGGTTACAATTTTAGAGCAATAATACTAATGAATATGCTTATATTGCTTGTGTTGTCAGGATCAACAAATGTAGTTTGGTATTGTACACTAAATGGACAATGGCTTAAACTCATCCTACCTTCTATAGAGAAGGAGACATTCCTGGGGGACTGTCAACTTAGAGAAGGGAGTGGTCTCTTGGGTGATATGGAAAATGGTCGTTTATTGTTGATATAAGTGTAGGTGTTATTGTTGATGGCCTGATAAACCCAATAGTGTTGGTTTGGCTAATGATTGGTTGTTGGTACAAGTACAGGTGATTTATTGATGGTCTGATAAACCCAACTGAATGTTGGCTTGACTGTGCCTGATATATATACATAAAATGATGTTGTAAAGTAGCATGCGTGCTGACTTGACATCCAAGTCCATAGGCGATCCCAAGGCTTGCAAAGCAAAGCAGGATCCTGTGGACCAACGAGGAAGCGCGCAATACAGATAAGTATTGGATTATTTTGCAATTTCTTGCTTGTGAATATACATGTGTATATGATTTGGTTATGATGTTTTGAGCTCTTGTTCT